>VXBU01008166.1:0-16925 GCA_013400315.1 Bombycilla garrulus
TTAAAGCGGATCGTGACAACACTCCATCTATACCAGCTGTTCAATACAAGACACTTGCTCCTTCCTGCTCTGTGTAAAGCCAGAGCACATACTTACAGCTGCAATCAAACTGATATTGTTTGGTAATTACTGTTATGAGGGTTTTTGGTAGACGTTCTACATTTTCCTACTGTTCCTTGCTCTAGGCAAGATACCACCCTGAGAACATCCAGTAGAAATGAATCCTGCTGCAAGATAAAGTTTTGGACTTTAAGCATGGAGCATTTGAGTCATTGTCCTTATAGATAGGTGCTCTGTTTTTGCTTTGTGTATTTACTGGGCTGATGATTTAATCTCCTCCTGCCTGTTGACTCTTGACCATAAAATCCTTCAATCTGTGCTCCTGGAAATCTCAGCCATCCCAACAACCAGTGCCATTGTTCAGATAATTTCAACCCTCCTTTGTACTGAGAGGTGGTGGTGTACTGAGAGAGCTGAGAGAGCATCCTGAAAAATGAGTTTAAAGAGCTTTTCTATAGTCACCCTTCAATTTTATTACATTACCCGAGTTTGATTTTCTCTTTTTAGGAAGGGAATAATATGGCATTAACCATTATGTCCGTTCTTAACCAAGTCACTGGAAATTCCTTCAGGAATATCAGGAAATTAAGTTGTGCAGTTTCTATTTCATAGTGTCATAGAATCATTGAATCATTTAGTTTGGAAGATGCCTCCGGATCAGCAACTCCAAACATTAACCCAGCACTGCTAAGTCGAACACTAAATCATGGCCCCAGACTTTTAATACCTCAAGAGATGGTGATTCAACCACTTCCCCTGGAAGCCTGTTCAAGTGCTTGATAGCTCTTGTGGTGAAATTTTTCCTAATATTCCATCTAAACTTCCCCTTAAGGCCATTTCCTCTTGTCCTATTACTTGTCCTGTTTGCAATTCTCACTTATCCCTTCTAAAATAACCCAGAAGATTTTAAACCTCCCAAGGAGCAGCATATCAAAATATTAAAACAACCTTCCTTACATATCCATCTTCTCTTTCCTTCTCATTTTCCTCTAGCAAACCCCAAGGCTTTGTGAAAGATGAAATCCCATGGGAAAGCTGCTGCAGGGATTATGACTTCAAATTTGATGGGGTAGTCACTGCCACTTCTGAAGTAAGGTCTGCACTACAGGTTTTTGTAAATCCTATAAGGATGAAGGTCATTTGGGGCTGGATTGATTTTGCTTAACTGTGCTTGTCTAACTCAAATTTGATGCCCCAGGTTCAGCCACCTAGGGTCCTTCCTAATTCACAGCCTTCCTGGTGTGTCAGCCATCCTGCAGGTTGCCTTCTTTTTCCATTGATTAGGTAGCAACCTGAGATTTGCCATTTTTAGAGAGATAAGTTTAGAAGAGATGAATCACACCTCACTACTCTGGTGCCTTCTTGCTGTCACAAGTCCTCTGCAAGTTGAATCCTTGCATCCCTTAACTTACTCCTGCAACTTAAGCAGCTTTTATGAGGTTCCCTGCAGGAATCTCTCCCTGCTGTCAAAACTCAAATGAGTGAGTCATGTCCAAGGTTATCTATGTTAGGCTAAATACATATACATGCTTATGGAACAAGAGCACCCAAAGGCCCCTATTTGAACATATTCCTATTGAGATTTTATTTATTATTTACGATATCATCAGAAAATCTCACAGTAGTTTGTAAATTAAATTGGAGATTACAGCATGTGTGTTCTAACCCAAACACTGTGATATACAGAGAGTTTGGACTTCATTAGGGAAAAAAAAGAGCTAAATGGAAGATGAGAACAAGTTCCACAACTAAGGAAAAGGAGCAGGTGTTAAGATGAATCTTTCCAGCATTATGTGTGGTAAAGCTGTAGAGATGTAGCACAGTTCTATTTCACTTTTATGAGATTGGATTCACCAGCAGGGTTTTCAGAGACCCATGAGAAATTCCAAAAGACCTTATTTTTGAAGGAACCCAAACCAGCAAATTCAAACCAGTAAAAGCTGTGGCAAAAAAAGATACACAGTATCTGAGACCCATGGAGCTATGGATTTTTTTTAGACTACCGGTAAATGTGGAAGAGAAATTTGCACTGTATATTTCTATTCTGTGTAATTTTACACTTAAGGGGCATTGTCATATTCATACTAGATTTATTATGTCTCTGTTGAAAACAAAGAAGCCACATGCAGAGAGACAGACACCCTCCACACTCAGAAATGCTCCCCACAGCCATGGTGTGGGAGCTGCAGCCTACCAGCAATTCCCTGGGGGAGTAGTTAATGGGGATGTGCTGAGATTGATGTTATATCTGCGGCACGTATCAATTTGTGGAGAATCCACCCATAATCAGGCCAGCAGGGACATCAGAAAGCCAAAACCACTATGCAGAATCTCCATAACAATACCTAAATCTGTGATGGTTACTAATATAATTCTGCAGATGGAGAATCACAAGGGTTCAGGACCAGTGGGGAATCTGGGATAACTGGAAGTTAAAAATAAATGAATCTATCAAGCATTAGACATTTAAACAAAGTTTATGTAAGGAATGCAAAGCTGAGAAGAGTCTGTTTAGTAACAGACAGATTTAGTCAAAGGTTTAGCACCAGCCTGGCCAGCAAAAATTATGCTGATGAAACAAACAGATAAGAGAGTGAAAAAAATCCAGGCTCTCTGGTGCTCAGTTGCCTCTTGTCCTGGTTCAGACCCTTCCTATCTCCTTATCTCTGCTTAATTAAAGCATGTAAATGGCAGCACCTGTCAGATAGTGGCTTTGCATTCGGCAGCCACATCTCTCAGACTTGCTGCTGAGTCAATCTGATGGATGAGGAAACTGCCTTGGCTTTTGCAGTCATTTAGCTCCAGCCTCTATTGATCTATGGTGCCACACAGAAGTGATAGGACCTGTTCCTGTGCCAGGGCTTCAGATGAGCAGCCTGTAACTGAGCCCTCACTGCTCCATGTGTACCCATCCTCCAAGCAAACCCTTTACTATCTCTCGCAGTTTACAATCAGCTGTCTGCTTTTTATTTTTTTTTAATTGCTTGTAATATTATCCTTGGTAAAGGAAACTTTTAAATAGTGCTTTTTAAATCTGGTTCTGATTTTTTGTTTGTTTGTTTTTTATTTTTTGGGGTTTTTTTGGTCAAATATAGTTCACAAACAATGCAGATTGCTGTGCTCCAGAGAAAGATAATTATGGGAAGGAGTAGTGGATTTGTGCATTGTTTTAAGAGGGAAAAGGAGGTCATAAGCAGTACCGTAGAAACACAAATAACCGCAAATCTTATTATTGGCAAAAAACCCCCAAGACTAGGAAACTAGCTCTGAACTGGGGAAGTACCATTCATTTGTTCATTGAAAAAAATAATTTTTTTTTTCTAAATGTATTCAATAACACTGGACAGCTGCTGATGTCCATGTAAAAGTGATACAGATAGAAGCAAGCTCTGATTGTTTCATTTTTCATGTAGAGCTGTCATGCATCAAAGAACTTCATAGACACCAGTGAAATCTCCTTACACCAGAGTGGGCAAATGAGCTTTACATAGCAGATGGGTAAAATGAGACCTAAAAAGGCTGAACAGAAGTGGCTTCCTGGAAATATATCTCAGCCGCCTCCTGCTCAGATAAGTACCCTCAGCCTCTTTCTTCATCCTCCCCTTTGCAGCCACAACACATCTGTGACAGTTGCTTGTGTGAACATTATCCTGGGGAGCTGCAGCAGGACTGGAGCATCAGACATAGGATCTGTTGCCATTGCCCGCATGCTATGCTGTAAGAGCATGATGTCAAGTCTTCCACCTCTGGAAATTGATGCCTATGAGATGTCCATTGGAAACAAAGGTAGCCAGAATTATCTTGCAAGAAATGCTGGGAATCCCACTGAACTATGTGTCACAGTCCAAACACCTCATGCTTTAGAATGAATTTAGCTGTTAGAATATTTTTAATCCAACTGAATGCAGCCAGCTACAAACATTTAGGGTTAAAGTCTAAGATAACCTCTTCAGACAATTCCACTCTGGCAGTCACCCAGACAGGGAAGGCAGTAACTGGTAGAGGGCACGTTTTACTACCAAATGGGCTCAGGATGTTGCAGTATTTTTAAAGGAAGCCAATTCTTTGCTCTCACAGCAACCCTTTAAAAATGGCTGTAAGAATCAAGCCTGTCTCATAGAAAAACCATCTAGTGCACTTGAAAATGAAATTTTGAAATGAACATCAGCAAAAACCATCTACCTGAAAAATGCTGTTTTATTTGACATGCACTGAAAATATGGAGAGGCCAATTTCATTGGCAGTAAGGTATGTTCTTTCTTCTGGCTTTAAAATCAAACTTCTCACTCTTAGAAATCATTTCAGACCTTTGACTCAGTGTTAGAAAAAAATTTAGTTTTGTGCACAAACCTGACAGAGGGCCAAAATCTTTCTCTTATAAAATGCAGAAATCTCTGGAGTTACTCCAAGGATGCATTAAGACCCTTCTGTTCAAAATTTAAAACCTGCTGTTTTTCTGACAGTGCAGGTAATTTCTACAGCTAGAGTAAGGCTGTATCTCATTGTCTCCAACCTCAGCCCCTCCTGCTATTCTCTTTTCCCTCAGCAGAAACACAGTGAATTCCTCAGAACACACTGAGGGACGTATCCAGGGCTAAATCCTTGCCCAGTGGTAGCTGACGGGGGATATCTCTCCAACCTGTGGCACATTCCACACTGGTTTCCCTGCAGCAAAGAAGGGTCAAGACCTCACCCCTATGGTTGTCTCGAGAAAATCCTACAGATTTCAAGGTGCTTGCAGATATTCTCTCCCTTCCACTAGCCCTGTGTAACAAGGACAAACCCTCCTAGATGGGGTCATTTTGAGGGCTTTTTCTTCCACTTATCTGCCACTGACTCCTGTGTAGCTCCTGTCTCCCCATCACAGGTTGCTGGTTTGGCCATAGGATGAAAAGCAACTAAAGGCAAAGAGACACCTTCCAAATATGACAAATATGCAAGCAAGCAATACAGCAAGCTTCTTTCTCTGGAAGAAAGAGAGAAAAAAGGCAGTGTGGAGATTATATTAGCTTGTTTTTACAGCTGGAGACCTGAAACTCACAGCTGAGATCACCACAGTAGTAATTTATGCAACACCACAAGCTCACTTAGTTCCATGGTGGGGTGGAGACCCCTCCACTGAGTCGAACTGCAGAGACTCCATCACATGGGGTGGTACAAGCCAAACCCCTCTGTCAAGTCCTGCTGTAGCTACACCTGTGTAACTCTAAAGCCTTCTCAAATGGGAGAAAAATCATCATATTTGCATGGAGATGGGATGTTTCTCAGCTTTCAGGCTTCCTAGCTGTAATAATTCCTTGAGAAACAGCCATGAAAAGGGCAGGATCAAGAGGTGAATTGTCAGGCACTGTGCTAAGAACAAATTGTCTGGCCTTCTCTTATGCCATTCTGCTGTTGTACAGATACACATGCTCACTCATAAACCCAAATGTCAACAGATTTTATTTCTTTCCAAACAGGATCATCTATGAATATATATAATTCTACCTTGAATTAGAAAAATCCATCAGTGTTTTTTCTCCCTGTAGGTACACACATACACATGCAGGAGTCTGTGTAGACATGCAGCTGTGGTGCAGTATGCCACAAACCAAATATAGAAGTGTAATTACTAAATCTAAAATAGAGCGGACTCAAGAGATGCATCCCATACCAGCAACTCCCCAAATTCCAACACTCCCAGAGCTGTATATATACACTCCATAATTTTTCAGACTTACTGTTACAAAAAATTTTAATTTGCAATATTTTCCTTAAACTGATTTTAGATTAATCTTATTTCTTCTTATTAGATACATCTTTCATGCAGCGTGTAAACCGATAATCCGCTTGTAAAGCTTACTGGCATTGGCTCTCATCAAAGTGGCAGGCATAGAGTTGCAGTTAATGCCAATAACAGAGAGAGCCTGCTTGCTGGGTGGCAACACATTGGCATTTTTCCTCCCTCCCTACTGTGGGACTGAAATCCATGAATTTGAAAGCTGCTTGTGTCTTCATTGTCATTATGGAGGTATCTGTCAGCCAGCAGCAATTAATGGCAACTGTAACTTTTAAAGATGAGAAATGTCAGCACCACCTCGAATTCCTGGAAAGAGAAAAGCCTGTGGATTTGTCTTCTGCAGGATGGCAACAATCAGACTGATCTTTAATAATTTTCACTTCTACCTGTTATGCTTGTTTGCTCGCTGGTATGTGTTTGAATGCATGCATTTTGGTGTTTGAGGGATTTTTCCAGTTGTTTCACCTCCTAATGGTTGGCAGAGCAGCAGTAGCCCCTAACTGCATGCTGGGAAGCATTATTGTTCAGTCTGCTCTGTTCTTGTTCCAAAATGTCCTTGTCCTCCCTGGAACAGTGGTAACTATGAAAGTAACAGGAGTCATTTTGACCATCCAGAGTGCAAAGTCTGGCTTTGCCTTATTCATTTACCTTGAAAAAAAAAAATAAAAAAAATTAAATGAACAGTTATTTTCAAACTGCCTAAAATTCTTCAGTATTTTTAAATGAAATGCAAGAGGAAAGATTAATCAATAATACCATGCTTCAATTTTTCTAACAGAAGGCCGAAGCTAGAAAATTGTTCCGTATCTGTTTCCCAGTCATGTATGGGTATTTTTCTTGGAAAGGTATAGTGTTCAGCTATAAGCATTGCCACTATAACATGTGAAAACATAGAATAGATCAGTCATTTCACACTAGTCTTCCAGTACCATTTAATATTTTCAAGCCCATGTTTTAAAATCCATGCGAAGATCTTGCAAGAAATTTTGCATGTATCCTTCTTTCTGGAGGAGTCTGTAATGAACCTGCAGAGAGAAAGCTCTGATTTTATATTGATGAATCTGGAAACAAAAATGTAAAATGTATTTTTTGGCTGAAGGGATATAAGGAAATCAGAAATACAATACAAATTACATCAAATATAGAATATGTGACCTATTTAAAGGAAAATTTTCCCTTTTTTGAGAGCTCCAGTGTCCTGAATGAATAAGAAGCAGCCTTTTCCCTGCTCTGAACTCTCTTAATGGCCATTTTAATGACTGCCTACTCAAGTTTAAAGCCAGCTGTTTAATTACTAAATGCCAATATTTATGTAAGTGCAGCACATATAAGTGATAATGACAGAATTCAGTATTTATGGTGAGCAGATTTTTGGTAACTACCAACAGTGGGTAATCACAGTATTCTCTGTACTGCCGCTAATTTCAGAGGACAATAAACAACATTTCCTTGAAATTTAAAATCCAGAGATTATTCACCCTTTATCCTTTCAGTGACTTTAAACCCAGCATGTAGCAGCAGCAAGAAAGAACTACGATTTTTCATCCCTGAAAACCAAACTGTTGAATTGATGGAGTGAGGGATATTCTTAGGGTGCTGGGACTAGTTAGCAGGTGGTGGAGAACCTGATGAGGTGCGCAGCAGGAAGACAGTGCTCAATGCTCTGGATTTTGCACAATAGCTCAGTGATTGGAACATTTGGAGAGTGGGGAGAAGAGGTGGTCAGAATATCAAATTCCCTTTGCCTCTTAAAATCCTGTTTTTCTTGCTAGTAAACTCCAAAGCTGCTTCAAAAACTAGGCAAAAGCAGAGGCACTACTTGATTTTAGGTCCTGTGAGATGCAAAGTTCCTCGCTGAGCATGAAATCATTCTCCAAGACTTAGATGACTCAAATGCACCTACACTCTGGTTTTGCTGGACTTTAGCCACTGGGCACCAGATCCAAAAGCCTGTGAGGATGCTGCAGGACAGACATTAATGGAGGGAGGGACTGCGTTGGCTAACTTTGTTTCCATGTAGCAAGGGGAAAATTGCAAATTGGAAGATTAAGGAAGCTGTTTCTGCCTGCTACTTATTTCTGTGCTTGCATGTTTAGGTTGCAATTATATTTACCACATAACTGCATCCAGAGAAGAACCTCGGGTTTATATTTTATTCAAGAGAAAACTCTCTACTGTTGCAATATTTTATAGTGCTAGAAATGATAGTAGAAATTATGTCAGTAACTCATACCATTTCCTGCAGAGCCTGTTTCAGGAAGACATATTGTAAAGCAATATTAATCCGAAGTAATGAAAGGTATAAATTAAATAGAATAGAATTAAATTCAGGAAATATTCATTCTGCTGGGAATGACCATACGGCTATCTAATGTAGTTTAAATAATGCACTATAAATATTTTCCTTTAGGCAACTTGATTACTGTTCCTGACTAGCCCCATGTAATAATCAGATGTTCTCTGCTGGAGTATTAACCAGGCTTTTGCCTTTAGGAGTCTGCTCTGAAGATCTGAAAAAAATTTCACTGAATTCACAAGGATTTGCATCAGAGACCTGGCTTGCAGGACTGGCTGAAGTGAAAGCGAGTAGCAGGGGAGTGGCCTGCCAGACTGTAACATCAGCGTGTAACATAACAGAGAACATCCACATGATGTCAGTGCAAAGGCTCATCTGGTCCTCCTTCCTCTCTCCCTGCACATTATTAAGGGAAAGGAATATAAGAAAAAGAAGTGTGTGTTTGCTCCTGGGTCCGTGGAGGCAGGAGGGTACAGAAGTACAGGAGGGGGAACATCTCTGTATACCCCCAAAGCTACAGGAAAATCCCTGGATTATGGGTCAAAATTAGGTGCTCACAGTTAGTAGCCACAATGGACCACTCTTTTATGATTTTCTTTCTCTTTCCTAAACTTTTTATACTTATTAAGCTCCATATGAAAGGGCCTATTTTTAAAATTCGTTATGCTTTAGCTGCAGGTATCTCTTATGTTCCCTGTCCTATCCTGGCTTTCTGTCCCTAGGAACAGCAGTGGCTTCAGTACCCAGAATAACTAAAAAATAGTAGCATAAATGAAGATTTTTATTACTGTCATTTACTTGTGGAAGCTGAAAGGAGGCAAGTTGATGAAATGTCAATGATTTTCTGAAGAAAAGAAATAAAGAAAAATGGAACAAATTTTCAAGTAGAGGGATGTAGTGAGGCAAGCAGAGTCAGAAGCCCTGTGCTTTCACCTAGTATTTGATCACAACACTCAAATTCTTTTATTTTCTTTCCAAATGTGTGAAACAGAAATGTGTAGCATACATGACAACATGAGCTACTATGATTATAATCTGTATATTATTTTGAAGGTTTTGATTGCCACATAAAAGCTGAACACATGGGGTTTCTTTGTCCTAGCTTGCTTGCATTGGCACTGTCTTTACTTAAATGGGTTAAATTACCACTCATATTTACATATATGTACATAAAAAATTGTTCTTATTGAATGTCCTCACAAGTAATTTTAAAATAGCAGTTATCAACCTCTTTAGATCGAACCCTTCTCTTCTGGTTGCAACTGGCATAACTTCTGATGCTTGATTTTCACATGCTGCAAATTTGCTCTTTCGCTCAATTTTTCTTTTGAAAGAAGAAATTGTCTGAAGCTCATTTTCCTGTATGAGGTATGGTAATAGCAATTAAAACCTGGCTTCTTTAAAACAAAATATACATATACTTAAGGCTCATATCTGAAAGCCTCATTAGTAGTGATCCATGAAACCACATCTTTGACATGAATGTGTGAACTATATATCCTGAAACAGAATGAAAGGGTCATTTTTGCAAATACACATTAAATATTTGCCACTGATTCCAACAGTCTTTGCTGAATGGCAGTGCATGTAGATTTTGTTTTGTTGTGAAAGACTGCCCTTGCAACCACCTGATAGGGAGAACAGTCAGCAGTTAAACTAAATCACTTATTAAGCAACAGTTACAAGAGATACAAATGCCTCTTCCTGATTTGTAGAAGAATTTCTTTTTGACCAGGGGCACGGGCTGCCCCTGAAGAGCTTGGACAACCCAGGTTTGGCTGCAGAGGTCTACCAGAGGCCTGTAGGGCCTGCAGGGGCCTGTGCCCTTGGAGTCACTTTGAAAGGATAGAGCCATGAAGGTGAAGAGAAGCCTGAAACTCGATCCTCTTTGTTTGTAATTATACCAATAGAATAAAAGTTTAAATACAAGTCGAAGAAGTGAGACCAATTAGGTGCGATGTTCTACAATGACAGTGTAAACAATTTTTATCAGTATAAAAGATAGAGTCATGACGAATAAAGCTGAGTCTACCATGAAGCTGTATCAGTGTGAGTGGTTAATCCGGTCAGCTCCTTGATCGGGACCTTGTTTCACTCATTGACTCTGAATAAAGAATGCTGAGCAAAAGACTGATATTTTGAAAAGTTATTTACAAGACTGAAAAACAACTTTTGACCACAATTTTGTCTCAGTGATTATCTCTCCACTTCTTCCCTCAATCAAAAATCCTTAGCTCTTAGTCATGATCCATTTTGGTTCCTAATCTCCATATTTCAAGGAATTCGAAAGAGTTAAATGTGCATAGTTTACATCTTAGTTTACTAAGCAGGTTCAAGTCTCTTCAGTACCATTGAAGATATATATTGATATATATATTGAAGATATATATTTTTTGAGCTTTGGTAGTTTACTCAAAAGCATCACCTTTCCTTATTTCCTTTTCATTGTTTTTTAATTGGGGTTTTGGAAGTGTTGCGATGTTACAGAGCATGCAGATCATCATTACAGCAAAGAAACAGACAGGAGAAAGTTGTGGTCTAAAAACAGACTACTCAGACAACCTGATTCTACTTATTTCCACCCACTGTCATTTCTATCTTAGCCTCATCTTAGAAATATATTCTTATATGGCTACTTTCTGTTCAATACAAAGGCAAAGAATGCAAGTCTTGACATTGCCTGTGCCATGCCAGTAAGAGTGAGGTGCAAAGTCAGTAAGAGAGCAGTAGAAGTACAACTGGGAGGTTTCTTTAATGTGTTACTGGCACCATATGAAGACTACAGTAGTTATTTACTGCTGACATGACATGATGCTCCCTCAACAGGGATCATGGATCAAAAGAAAAGAGGTATTGCCAGCCTGAAATCTAAACTGCTCAGGTTCATACCCTGGTATGTGCCTGCTGTCAGCTTCTTTCAGGGTTTTGTGAAGTTAGCTAACATTTGTCATTTATAATAAGTCTTTATATAAAGTCTGTGCATGAAAAGAAATAAAAGGATATGCCAAGTCATTGTACCCTCCTCAGCTGTGCACATGGTCATTTGGCAGTGTTTGTTCTGTATCGGAAATGCCACATCTAAGACAAGGATACAGGGGCTTCCATCCCAGCCCCCTACCCTGGAATTTATATTCAAAGGGGGCCTTGTGAGTTAAATGATGGAATGATCTGGATCAAATAGGCAAAATACAGTCCACATGTTCAAGAACAAAACCAGTGCAAATGCACCTGTCTCCCTACCTTTGCATCCATGTCCCTTTGTCACAAAAGGGCATACATTTTAAGGAAACTTTCATCTTGTATGGATTTAGCCCTTCAAAAAGATAGCTCCATATCTCAAAGGATGGGAGGGTGATCATTAGAAGTAGCTATTAAACTCTTTTCATTATTCATTGGATGTCTAGAGAAACATTTTGATTGCTCTAATTCTATATACCCAAGAGCCTGGTGCCAGACTTTCCATTAAACAGGTGCAAGGACTAACTGAGTTGCCTGCACAGGGAAAGTCACAGCCCTATAGTAACCGTTATCAATCTATGCACAAGTGAGGAAAGATAAAAGGATGCATGGAGGAGCCCTAGCCTGTCAGTCTGTCTGCTCAGGATAACCTAAAACTTTCATTTACTCTAATTGGAGCTGAACACACTCAGGAAATAAAGCCAAAGTTGTTAATTTGAGGACAGGATTTCTGCTACCCTTTAAATACTAGACAGGGTGCTCACCCTGAGTCCTTGTTCTGGACTTGGAGGAGGAAGGTATGATTCTGATGTGGTGATATAAAGAGCCTGGAATTGCATGGACAATAATGAATAAAGGCTCGCTTTTGCTACATATTTAACTCTCTGCCAGCTGAAGCAGTTCCCTTATCAGCTTCCATGTTGACTCTGGCCAGGTGCCCCAGCCCAACATCACTCCCACTCATACCCACTGCCTCAGAATGCCTTTCAAGATCCCATCAGCACTTACCACCTTCTCATTCTCAGTTAAAACAAAAATCAGGACTGAGGACATGATGATTTACACAGTCACTAATAATCTGATTCATCCCAGATGGGCTCTGAACTTACTCCAAGGTGACCTCACAGGAGCCCACTGCACATACACATACATTGAAGAAATGGAATGACAATTTGCAATTCAGAGGGAGCATTCACACTCTCTAAGGCTACCTCTGTTCCAAAGAAGCATGGCTTTTGTTTAAAATACAGTTTTGTATGTATTCAGGGTCACTCTCATTAAGCCTGTTAATCCCTTAAAGTAATTTTTATTTACCTTTTCTTGCCCTTTTGCAGCGCTGTCATCACAACTGCTTTTTGGTTTATGAAAATACAAGGAAAAGGAATTTGTGTATATAAAAAATAAACCTTCCAACCAAGTTTTGTCTTGAAAGCAGAGAAGTTTCCTCCTTTTACTGTAACATCAGGCAGTGCTGTAGTCTCCTTGACTTCATTTCTTTTGGCCTTTCTTTATATCTGTTTATTATTCTCTTCACTTTCTTACAGAAAAAACACCTGTTTTAAAGGCACAAACAGTATATGTGAGTATATATCTTGAAGGAATCCAACCAATATCCAGGTACCATGCCTCCTGCTTAAATCCTGAAATCCCATCAGCCCAAATGTTTTTCTTCCACAAGAGTGGGGTGAAGTCTCTTGGGCTGCCATGGAAACAGGCTGGGTAGAACTGTCAAAAGGAATAAGAGTTCAATTGTACAGATAATCTGTAGTTAATATGAATATTGGTCATTGCCAAGGTATAAATATCATACTTCCTAGGAAAAAGGTTTCCAGCTGGTATTTCTGTAATCCTATTCTGTTTCCTCCAGTTGCATGACATGACTTCTCAGTGTTGTTCATATCTTGAAAAAAACTTTATGAATGCAATTTAAGAAATAATTCATCACAGGCAGGGGAATGGAATAAATGACCTAAATGAATTCCAATTTCTACTGTTTTATTGTTATACTAAGTATAACTAGAAGACAAAAGAAAATTTTTTCTGGTGTAATAACAACCATGTTGTTTTGAAAAGTAAAAATAATTTGGTAAAAAGTCATACCCCACAATTAAGTATTTGTACAAGAGCTGTGCATTAGGCAGGCTTGGCAAATGGCTCTATGTGTGGGAAGTTATGCTGGACTGTGCTCTGGCTTCAGTAAACTACATTTCTTGGGGCATTTACTGTATTGTTTCCTGAAGTATTAAACAAAACACTATTTTTTTCTTCCTTGCTTACTGAACACAAATTATATTTGAAAGAAGTTCAGCTTCTCATTCACAGGGTTGTACCTTCTCTCCTTTCTCTCTTCCAATCTGGAAATTGTTTGATTGTAAATTTTGAAAATTTCTTCCTGGAAAATCATCCTTACAATCAAAAGAGTGGAGAGAAAGAAGTAAGGAAAGTATTTATCTTTACTAAAAGAATGCGAAGTGCAACATATAACATTTTAACTCTTGATGTGGTTGCAGCCCTCATGAGTAAGTGATGGGATTTCTCTTTGAGCCAGGTGTTATGAGCTCTCGGAGCTCCCATCCACATTTGGGTTTTCTTTTACAAATACCCACGGCTTAAAAAGAGCGGAAAAGACACCTTGGGTGGTGCTGGAAACAAAAAGGTTTATTAACTTACAAAATAACAAACTCTCTAAGGAGAAAAAGCCCTGCCAGAGACTATAGATTTATGCCTCTGCTACACACCCCCAAAATGCCACGATGTCTTGGGTATAATACTTTTTATCACTGATGGCTCAAGCTGGGCTTTGGCAGTCATCCAATCCAGGTAGCTCCAGGGGTGAGGTGATGTCCAGGGAGTCCAATGAAGTGTCCCGGTTCAGAACATCTCCAAATTGGGAAAGAATGCCTGAGCCCTTCACCTTTTATGGGGGACAAAGACAGCTTCACCTTTCTTCCTTGTCTCGGAACTCTGCCTGTAGGAGGCGCTACACTGCAACAAGTAAGTATTGTGGAAGGAATTCCATTATTTTGGGGGTCCCAACATAAAAAGTACAGAGAGGAAGAGAGGAAGAGAGAAAGAAAGACAGAGAGAAAGACAGAGAGAAAGACAAAGAGAAAGACAGAGAGAAAGACAGAGAGAAAGAGAGAAAGAAAGAGAGAAAGAAAGAGAGAAAGAGAGAAAGAGAAAAGAGTGGTGGGGCACTGAACAGGTTGCCCAGAAAAATTGTGGATGTCCCATCCTTGGAAGTGTTCAATGCCAGGTTGGCTGGGACTGTGAGCAACCTGGTCTAGCGAAAAATATTCCTGCCTAGGTGATCGTAACTAGGTCATCTTGAAGGTCTTTCCCAACTCAAACCACTGTATGATTCTTTTTTTTTTTTTTTTTTTTTTTTAGTGCTCACTTAACGTCCCAGCAGGAAAGTGTAGGCAGCTGTTTCTATTTTCCATATTTATCAGAGATGTGTAAAATGCTCTGGAGAAAGAAGGATCAGTTCAAGCAACAGTAAAAGATTGGTCAACACTGGGTGCCACAGCTGAAGGATGGAGATGGAACAAAGATTCTTCCCCAAGACTATAGTGCTGTCATGCAATTCATGCCTTAGTTTGTCATGTGCAATATATAAATGAGCTTCCTTTAGTCACTTCTCAGCAGAACTAGCAGTAAAGGGTTTTTTTCACAGATTTCTTTATTCTGTAAATAATTGTAAGGAATCCTTTACAACGCATTTTTTTCTAACACTTCCTACTAAAATATAATATTTTTATTAAAGAACTTAATGTCTGAAAATGTATTTTTAATCAGCTTTCAATAAAGTAGTTTTGTAATGAAAATATTGCTTACCTTTGTTAAATGACAGGATTAGATTTAGTCTAAAAATTAAGTTAATAATTTTGAAACAGTCTTCCAAGAAGTAAATCAAAGCTGAAAGTTAGATGGAAGTTAGTGGAAACTGTAAGTACAAATGGAAGTATGAGACCTTCTGTCAGAGGCTATTGCGCTCTCTGACACAATGTAGCAAACAAACACACATTTCCGAATTTTAAAATGTAGATTACTGAATCTGTAATTGTTATCTTTGATGTAGGTACAGTAGATGTTTGGTTAGGATATATTTGAAGAAGATAATGTTATGCACAGAGGACAAACTTCAGTGTCATAACACCTGCCACTTTTTCTTCAAAAACTTTCTTACACTTTCTTACTTTATTGAATTTCAGCTAGGTATTGCAATGCATATACCAGATAGAGGGAATGCTACTCTCATTTTGGCAATAAATGAACCAAAATTACTAATATTTCAAGCAGACTTTACTGAGACAGATACAATTAATCAGACAAATGGGTTTATAAATCATCTTTTTTAGATATCATAGGCTACCTTAAAAAAAAAATAAATACATGGACCATCTATTTCCAGATAGATGAAATGCTGATCCCTCTGAAATGCAAGGAAAAAGATGTAAAATATAAGTCAGTGTCAGTGCAGGTTAGAGAAACTCTTCATGGATGAGTTGGCTTCTCATGCCCGCACCAGCACTGTTACCATTCCCCTAAAAAGCAATCCCAATCCAGGCTGGGATATTGTTGGGGTTTGAGAAAATTTTGGGAGACAGCCTCTAAAGGGGTTCCTCCAGAAAAGCTGACTCAAGTGGCCCCTTCCCCCAACAGGTCCAGGAAAAAATTCCTTAGAGAGAAGTGGAAAAAAACTCTTTTATTCAACAGTCAAAGCACTCCCCAGCACAAAATGAACAATACTAAACCAACAAAATGTCTCACTGCTCCAAGGAGATGACAAATTCAGAAACGTCCCTCTTGTGGGTTGCTCAGTCCCTCCAGCTCTGGAAAATGCTGCGGCCTGGGAGGCCCCGGTGGGCCACAGGTGAGGAGTCCCAGTCCTCTTCTGGGTTTTCAGTCCAGGTCAGGTTCAGAAACAGTTCCAAGGAAAAGAACAAAACCACAATCCAGGGAATTTCTCTGCCTCAGCTAGTTAACTAACTAAAAAGCAAATGAAAGAGCTCTAAACCCAACGGCCAAAGCATTGTCCCGCCAAAAATGCAGGGGAGTAAGTACAGTTTTTTGATAACAAAACTTCACATTTCTTTTTCTCCCCCTTTGCTCTCAGAGCCTGTCTTAAAGACACAGAACTCAACACAAACAGTCAGCACAACTCAGCACAGTCACATGATTTGGGGATACAAGCATCACAAAGTCACTCCAGGACAGACATGAACCTAGACATGTCAAGGCAGGCCACAAATGTCTGAAGATCTGAACCACTGGTGCTTTTGTTGAGTCCTCCTCCGCTGCTCCTACCTTTCATGCTTCTCATGAAAGCAGTAGGAGTTCCAGGAGGAGATGTCAAAGAGCAGATTTAGGTCCCTGGGCTATTTGTGTTTTGAATTAAAAAGGTTCAAGTGGTTTCAGTAGTATAATATACACATTGCTTTTCAAGTTTAGGTCAAAGCAACTTTAGCTATATGAGAATAGAAGACATCTGCGCTTGGCAAACTCCTATTTTTCCTACAGGTGTACTATTGTGCTGGTTTGAGATTGATTGACATTTTGGTGGGCAGGAAAGTAGCCACCCCTGGAAGTGAGGTGTGCCTGTGGATTTCCCATGAGCCCAGTGCAACACCAATTGTGGGCCAAATTTAAAGACAGACAGGGAAATGAACCAATCAAAAGTGAAATTCGTCTCAGTAGGATATACATTTGCACAGGACTGCCCGGGAATCGCTCTCTTTGGTTTCCGGCGTTCAACAGGTACAGAGCTGCAGGCCGTGCCCTTGGCCCGGCTTTCCCCCCCCAAGGCCACGGAGGCCTGCGGGAGGGGAA
>VXBU01008166.1:17735-30157 GCA_013400315.1 Bombycilla garrulus
CACAAGAGGACTGGTATTCTTGTGGGGGGATCTATGGCAAAGGCAGGAGGGACTCTGCTCTTCCTGTTGGGTTGGGGAAATGATTGTTCAAGGGGTGGATTGACTGAAAATCCTAGGTTTTGTCTTTTCATGTGGTTTTGGTGGGAGAGTGAACTGTAGGTGGGGGGAGGATGGATGTTTTGAAAGTTTCCTTCTGGTTTCTGTTTTTTTCCTTCCTTTTAGTATTAGTTAATAAAGTTTCTTCTTTATGCTTTAAGTTGGGTGACTGTGCTCCTTTTTTGGTCCTATCTCACAGCAGAAATTGAGAAAAATATATTTTCATGGGTGCACTGGCCTTTGGCTGGTGTCAAACCATGACATTCTTGGTTCCCTGACCGGGAAATCGAAATTTGGTAAATAAACCCATGACAACTATACATTCATCAAAGAGCAACTTCACAACACATACTTTCAGCTGTCACCAACTCCTAAAAAACATTGCAGCTGCCTTCCTTTCTTCTTCAAAAAGATAGAATGGGGATCTTTTTCAGCCCTAGCCATCCTCTGCACTGTGCAGAGATGAGGACTTTGCTGTGCCATATGAGGCCCTCAGCCTAGGGACAGGTGTTCATTCTCTCCTACCCCCAATGGTGTGAGGAACAAACTTGCAAGCAAGAGACACTAACAGAAGCAGGTGTCTCTTGCTTTTTCTTCTTTTTCTCTCTTTTTTTTTTTTTTTTTGGTCACTTTCCAGTATTCAGTGAGCAGTAAACATGCTTAAATATTTGCAGAGGTAATGAAAATTTTTGTTCCTGTTGTTGTTTGACTAAAAAATTTGGGGGTTTGCCAAGCTAAAGATCAAACCAACAGTAATCACTGTAAATGGGCATTTTTTTCCATGCTGAAAAAATTTACAATTAAATTGAGTAATTTACTCTGACTTATTGAGATCTCAGTCATTACTGCATGGGCCAAGCACTTATTCTGGATTATATCTCCCAATTATATGACCAAGTACTCCTGCAGTACAATGGTCTTTTTGCCAAAAGATTTGATGTTCACAGAAGATGCAATTACTGTACAGAGTTTGTGCAAAAATAGCAAAATTCTCAACTACTGACATATATATATAGACCTGACAAAAGAAAGAAATTCATTACCAGAGCTGGGTAAAATGGCTCATGGTTCAAGTGATTGTTTCTAATGCCTTTAATAAAAAAATTCTCTGCTGTTGTTTTTAAATATTTCCTGTCAAATTTGCAAAGTGAGTATAAGAACATGATGTAGCTGTTGCATCCACAGCAACGTGAAATGACTCCAATACAACAGCTTGGTGAATCAGGACAAAAGGCCTTTATTGAAGAGAGCTGATCCTTTTAATAGAAAGGATTGCAAGGTGAAACCACATTGGTCAAGTAAAGAAAAACAAAGGCTGATTGGTGAAAGGAAGGAAACAATCCTCTGAAAGTGAAACATCACGTACAACTGCAGGTGCAAAGTATTGTTGACCATTGTTTTTCATTCCTTAGGAAGTTTCTCACACAACGAGGTCTGAGAGAAGTTGCCTTTCTCAGGCTTCTGCAACTCTTCCCAGGCCAAGCTGGGAAGAGCTGCAGGCCTCTCAGGCTGTCTCAGCCTGTGTGCGACCACATGTAGCCACAGTAGGATAACTTACATGACTGAAAAAAAGAAGCACTCCCCATTCTGTGCCATAGTTTATCTGCAATTGTTTAAAGCTAAGAACTACAAAACCAAAATTTACAGAGCTATTTTTTCTGAAGTGTGGATTATACAGTAGTGATAATGAGAAAACAAGCCTCCTGGGATTGTGGTACTAGTTTGTCCTGCCAGATATAGAAAGATTTCTCTACTTTTAGTATTTTATGTTGTTTTAAATTTTCTTTCATTTCTAGGGAACAACAGTACCTCAGGCCATTTTGATGTCAGATTTTTACTTCACATCATTTCTGTATGAGGTGCATTTCTTTTCTTTGGATACTTCAGGAAAACATTATGAGGAGCCTGAAAATTGATTATATGAGCTGTGTCCAGGATGCAGCCTTACAGAAAGATCGTGAGCACTAACTTTTCTTGCCAGCAACTATTAAAATATGTAAACTGGTATTTTAAAAAATTTGAGTTGAATGGTGATGTCTCAAAAGGGCTTTTTAAAGATGGTGACAAAAGTACTTTTGGGTAGTTTTCCCTATGCTCATAAAATCCTCTGTCTTTAATGCAGTAATCATAATAAATATTTCCAGACCTGGAGAAAAAAGCCTGAGAGCTTGTCTATCTTTCCTAAGAGTTTCTATTGTTCTCATAAATGTTTCTCTACAACTCTCTCTTCTCTTGGCTACACTGTGACATAACCATGCTGCCATAATAAGCACTAACAATAGAAATAAATTCCGGAGCTACAAAACTTATTTTACAATGAAAACAGATAATGAAATGGTAAGCAATGTCAATATATACTAATGGAAAAAATTGCTTAAGCCTTGCATAGCTCTGAAAGAGCAAGCTTTCCAGTTATTTTAGAATATTGTGATCAGCATGGAAAATGCAGACTAGTCCTATTTTGCACCACTGATTTGCTTCCTGTGTGAGCCATAGCATGGTCAGAGTCTCTGGAAGCACACTGCTGCTTACCTCAAGCTTTCTGGTAGCTTCTGCCTTGCTTCTGATTTGGAAGACCTTGAAAGACATAAAGGAAGAGGAAACAAGTGAGTTTTTTACTAGGGGTGACTCAAGAGATTAAATTGCTGCCTGCTGGCCGTGCTTTACAGAGCACAAGGGGAAGATTGGCTGCCTGTGATGACATTTGAACCTTGTGTCATTGCTGAGAATCCCTACTGAGTGCATCTTGCTCTCTTACACTTGGCACGCCGAAGGCGATATCAGCGAGCAAGCTGGGGTTTAAACATAGTCTTTTTGTTTTGGATAGTAAGTCACTAATATTTGGGGACTGAGAGGATTTGGGTCTAAGTACTCATTACATTTTATTTCTGCCTTGGCAGGAGGAGGTGAGAAGTACAGAGCACTTGATGCAGGGAAGAATGGAGGTGTGCCAAAGACCAGAGAGCTTGATTGCCCACCTAAAGCAAATCTTTGCGCACTTTGGGAAGCTGTGGGATGGCTGCTCTCACCTGCTTCATGACTTGTCTTTCTTCTCCTGCATATTACTTGTACTTGTATTTGTACCTGTAGTGTCCTTTGTTGCTCTTTGCTCCTTACTATGAATTAATATGCTGCTCAAAGCTAAATATCAGCTGAATTGATAAATATAGGTTATTTATATCATCTCAGGATTTAAATGCCACAGAAGAAAGGTGGGGGACTTGAGCAGATCAAACAATGTTTTGCCCCTGCAGTCTCATGTAAGTGACTAACTGCTTTGATGGCAGGTGCATTGACAGCTTTAGTTTGGATATGGATGTAAAGGAGATAGCTTTTTGGAAGACACTGCTACTTTACTTGAATTTGCTACACCACAGATCTCTCAAGGATTAGAGCACACCAGGAAAATGTGACCATGCTGTAACTATCACTATGTCCATGTGTAGTTTTTATGCTCCTTTCATCTTCTTCTTCTTCTTCCTCTTCTTCTTCTTATTATTATTAACAATAACAACAACAACAACAACAATAATAACAACAACAACAACAATAATAATATCCCTCTGGACCTGTTTTGTTTTCTGCTATAATAATTTGTTGCTGGAGGAACCATTCCTGCTGATGAGGAACTTCTCCATCCATTTTGAAAATACAGGGCTGCACCTTTAGGGCTACAGAGCATTCTCCTTTAAAAGCCTAATGTCTGATCCTGGGTTGGAGGAGATCACTGGGAGTGCTGAGGATGGCAGGATGGGAGGCCAGCATAAGATATTCTCCACAGCCCACTCTCATGCCCTGCTGTCTCTGACAGTGACTCACGCCAGCAAGTCTTTGGAAAAGTGATGCGCTGCCTGCTGCTCTGACTACTGGGGAAGCTGCTGCTTAATCCATATTTCTCTCCTGTTTGTCTTCTGGGAAATGCCTTATTTCTTCTGCTGCTTCAGGGAGAAACAGGGAAAAGCTCTTTCACCTGAGATCTACCCAAGAAGCAGAAGGATTTCCTCTGCCCCTCTCCTATCTGGGACAGTAGAGTACAATGTACACCTTGATCTGTACTCATTCTGAAAATCATTCAATCATCAATGTCCTGGGAAGTGACTGGGAAATATAAACATAACCCAGGACCTACTCAGTGAAGGAATGATTGCTCTTTGCTCTCTGTATGTGTATATATTTTTTCTGATGGCTTTTTTGATCCTCCACCCTTGCAGTAAGGGATAACATGGACTCCACTCTGAGGACATGGAATCAAGGAAGAGAAACCTCTTCTCTGAGGCTCGTTTTTGTAACACAATGCCATATATCATCACCACTTTCTCATTTCCTAATTCACTTATTCCACCTGTCAGCACATGCAGCCTCTCTCTTAGGCAAATCATTCCCCTTTCCTTTAGTGGTCTAGCAGAGCTCAGAGCCAAATTGAATTGCTACTTGAGAATACAACTACAGTCTTGAAAGCCTGCTTACCCTGAGGAGGCAGAAATTAATTTATGCAGACTTGAACAGTGATAAGCAGTCATTTCTCTGTGGATGAGGCACAGAGAGGACTATGGGGTCACTCAACTTAAAGGTAATGGTTTACGTTTTTTTCTTAGCAGCCACTCTGGAAAACTAATGCACCTTCTCACCTGGAAAAAAACCCTGGTACCTCCTGCTCTGTTTTTTATATCCTCCTGAACTGCCTGTTAACAGCAGAATGTAACAGCCTACGTAGAGACCGATTAGGTGTTCAGAAAAATGAAAACCATAAATCTAGACTGCAGACTCTTGGATCTGGAAATCAAATGTATGCATGGATGACTCATTCTTATTTTCCAAAAAGAAAACTGTACACTTCCTTTTAACTAAGTTTTATGAGTAAAACCCTTCTCACTGTGTGTTGAGCACATACTGTTTGAAGGATCTGGCAATGTGTCATGTATTGGCAGTATATCCTAGCAATGAAATATGCACAAATTCATAAGCATCATCCTCTTAAGCTATTTCTGGCCACATCTCTCTCAGAAATCAATGAAAAACCTTGATAAGGGAAGTAAAATAAGATATAGTGGATACCAAAGAAAGAAATATCCTTCTCCTTTGGCCCTCACTGTGTTTTTGATGTAGCTTAAAACCAGCCACTGAGGCATTTATGCTGTATGTGACTTTGGAGAGGCTATAACTGGACATATAGAATGGCTCACACCTCAAACTGACAACTGAAAGATTTTTGTATTTATGAAAAGGTCTCTGAACAAATTTTCAGATACATAGGCTTTTTTTTTTTTTTTTTAATCCCAGTCATACTGTCCTGTTTTTATGTGTTAGAGTGTTTGGACATGAGGAGGAATATTTCATTATATCCCTTTTAAGAACCGTAAATTGTCCAGCCTGTCTGCCAAGTGTAAGATGCAAGCACTGTGAATTTCTGGCTCTGGAACCCATCTGTCATGTGGGTATGGGTATGTCCCTATACTTTGTACCTGTCCTTGACTCCTGTACAAACTCACTTGGATAGCAAGCTTTGCAAGGCTTACTGCTTACAATGTGTCTACTCCAGATCCCCCACGTTAGCTGGAGGTTAATGAACATAACATGAACGGTGTAAATAAATATCAGATCACAATAATATACTTCACTGTTATTTCATCCCACTCCAAACAGTCTTATAACTTGGCCTCCAGATATTAATTTTTCACTGGTGTTAAAACAGACAATTTGGATACATATACTCACATAAGCATTTACTTCCATCATTATAGAGGGTTAATCTCTTGATACAGATTTCCATTCTTTCTGGCCTACAGTGATTATTTTTGCTGGAAGATGCCTGCCTCTGTTCCTCTGCCTTCCTCACAATAAGCCACAGCATGATGTTACTGCAGGCTTTTTGGTTGTCAGTCAAACTATATCATCACATATGTCTCAGGTTTTTTTTCTTCCATGGATGACGTAGGCAATAAATGTTTTTTTGCCTCCTGACTATGATGCTTCTTCTATTATGTTGGAAAGATAATGGAATGATATCCAGTCTCTGTTAAGGCACAAATAATAGCACTGGTAACATATCTATAGGTAATGCCTTCAATAGTATAGTCCAGTGGCAGTGAAACCATTGATTACCAGAAGAGAGGCCTTGAATTAAGTTCTATATTGAAAAAAGAAGAAGGAAAAAGTGCAGATTGCTATTACTAATGATCAGCATATGATGGTCTTTATTGCTAGGTAGAAGGCTGGTACATTTTCTAGTGGTCAGCTTTCAAGGAGCTCCAGTTTCAGCAGCAGATCTGCAGGAAGTAACATCAACATGGCAGTGACCAGATTTAGTTCTTTGTGGCTTATCCAAAATGTTCTTATTAATGGAGGACAGATATATGAGTTTTACTCATCACATCTGATAGATACATGGGAATCCAAAACCAGTAAGTTCAAAAACTCAAGAGTGATACTTATTTTAACAACCTCAAGATTTATGCTTTTGAAATAAGAAGAAAATTCTTCAACATGCTCTCCTCTTCCCATAAGCAACTGCTCTGTTTTGCTTGGATTTGCCTTAATAATATTATTTTTTCATTTTGATATTACTTTCAGTAGGAGGCTGGATAGACAGCACTGCTCTCCATGAGATGCAGAAAAGAAAGGAACTGAAGCCTTCTTTGTGTTTCAGGTTCTCTTACATCATTTGTCTCATAGTCTCACAGCACTCCCCACATCCCAGACCTGATGCAAGACTTCAAATGGTGATGCATGTCTGAACACAGAAGAGTTTAGCCACAGCTGATACAGAAATTTGTCAGAAGCAGTGTTGTGGTAGTGGTCAGCATAATAGGGCTGAGCTGCAGGACATACCCCCTGCTCTGGTGCAGGTAACTTCATGTGAGTCCTATTCTGTTCAGTGCTTGAGACAAAACAGCTCTTTCTGCTGCTGCTTGAAGGGGAAGAGGAGATGATTTGAGCTATGCTTGTAGGAAACTGCTAAAGCAGTAATGGTCTCTTCAGCTCCACACTCACTAGGCAGAGTTTACCTCAAGGCACATGTGAGACCTAAGGCACATCTGGAAATGAAAAAGGATCTTTGGAAAAAAATTCTGCATTTGATCTCAGAGGAAGAATTTGAGCCACCTCAGAGCATTTCTGTTTTGTTCCATAGTTTTGTTGGGGGGTTTTTTTGTGGGTTTTTTGTTTGTTTGTTTTCATTTTTTGGTTTTTTTTGAGGGTGTAATTATTGTAATGAACATTACCAAATGCAAATTTTTTTCTCTCCCTTTTTGATAGGAGGACAAGCAATGAAAAAGTGGTAATTGCTATTTCTCTGCATCTTCCTCAAACATTTGCAGTTGTCAACACACATACAATTTGTATCTTTTCTCTAGTCCATCAGTTTGAGGTGATGTCTGGAAATGAATAATCATTTTCTTGCTTTGCATTACCACTGCATCCTCAGCTTTAAGAGGATTCTCTCCCTTTCATGTTTAGATCTGGTATTACATTTTCTGCTTTATTCATCCTTAAAAAAACAGAAGCCTTTTCCCTCTGCTTTTTAATTTACTTAGGAAAAGGACATTAATTAAACAGTTACATTTGGTTGGTTGAAGGTTACACATGACACTTATTTAGCTGGAGGTTTATCTGGCTGTCAGAATAACTCATTGGAGAGATCACAATTTGATAACAATATTGGTCAACCAACATGCCCTTCAACAGGACCATCTGTGGTGGACCATGTGAGACTGCCTGTAGCACTTATTCCTGCCTTTTCTGGCATGATTTTATATGCTACTGCACCTCAGGCACACAGTATGTAACTTCTGTCAAGCTTTCAAGAGATCAGTAGTGTGAATCTGAAAATGCTGATAAATATATGGGATATGACTCAGAGACAGCCATGTTACCTCTTCTAAGGTTTCCAGGTAAATGAGGGAGGACTGAAACAACCAGACAATCAATTTATGGAACACTGAAAAGGTCAAGATATTGTAATATGCTGTGTTGCACTGAATCTACAGGATATTAAAATTCAGATGGTTCATTCCTAGAAAATAATTGCAGTTGTGCAAATACAGAAGCACAGGTTTCCACCGTGGCAGCAATTACACAAACAAATGGATTTACTACAATTACAGTCCAAGACAAACATTCTTCTGTGATCCTCTTTGGAGTTTGTATATTTGGAGTGTAAGTTGTTCCACTCAAGCAGAATAACTTAACCTGATAACAGGAAGGGAAGTCTTCTTCCCTTCTACTTTCTCATAAATGAAATGATAAAGAAATATTAACAGTCAGATCAACCTCTGCTAACCTTAACTTCAGCTGTTGATATGACAAAGTCAGAAGCCTCTGTTAGAATCTTTTCACAACTTATTTTCTTTCTCCCCTCTCTGATCCTTAATCTGCACTTTACATTTCAATTGTTTTGCTGGGATAAAGAATTTCACTGCTGACTATTAGCTTTATGTTGACAAGCCTCTCTTATTTTAGCATACAGAGCCCTAGAAATTTAGCTAGGAGCCATTCTGATATAAAGGAAAGACCAGGTTTTTGGTCTGTATGACCATGTACCTCTTACAGGCTTTTGGAAAAAAAAGAAAAAAATTCCACAGGATGCGATTTCTAAACCTCTGGTCATTGCTAGTCTAATTGGCACCCTAAGTGGTGCCCAACATTTTTTAAATCCTTACCAAAATCTTGACCTACAGCTACAACTGAGGCTGCAGCAGGAACACATGGAGCAGAAAGGATATGATATGTGTCTTGCAGAAAATACTCTTCTCAGTACATCCCTCCTCTCAGTGCTTGCTTATACTAAGCACTAAAAGTCACAATCCTCTACACATAGCAGAGCTTGACTATTTAGAAAGGAAATAATTTAGCCAGCTAACCTAGACAGAGAATTGAGGCATTACTTCAGGAGAAATGAGGAAGGTGATGTCTGACATTTGTCTTCAGTTACAGGAAGAAATAAGTCCTGTCCCAAATTAAAGCAGGAGCTGCAGGCCTCTCACATTGCAACTACAAACAAAGTTGAAAGAGTATTCCGTCAAAAGCTTCTGAGTTAAAATACTGAAGATCAGAAGAGATCCAGGTCATGTGAGAACCAAAAAACTGAAAGATTAATAAAGGAAGCAAAACCATGTCTGTCGCCCTGTTTTTTTATGATTTTCTAAGCTTTCTGATGTTTACATTCTTGTAACAAACTTTCTCACACACTTTCTGTAAACAACTCATTGTTTTGCATTCTTTTATGGAGGAGGAGAAATTTGATGGACTGTTGGTCTGGCCAGTGTCATTGGAGAGGTGGCACTGTCACCCTCCAATCCACTGTCACTTTTGGAAAACTATAAATGTTGGGGTTAGAAAATCAACTTCCCTTTTTCTCTTCACCTTGAGAGCAGCAGTGTGCGTCTGTGTTCTTTTGTGTCCTATAGCGACACATGTCCATGTCACCCCAAGATGTTTTCTGATATCCATGGCAGAATGGTGAATTTGACAGAAACATGTCTGCCAGGCAGATATCCAGTGATAGGAAAAGATTCTGTTTGCCTATGAAAATGCTGTTTTCAGTAAGAAGACTATGAAAACTAATTTCTAATGGATATACTCTTCTATAAACAATACAAAATCATTCTTCAAGATATCTTTATGTATCAGGAGGCACACCTTTTATAACCCTTTTTAATTGCTGTATTTGTGATGTAACTGTTTTGCAGTCTTATTTTAACTCAAATAATTTAGCTTTCCTTCTGTTTTTTGTTTAGAAGTTTGGAGGTTGGGTTTTTTTGGTATTTGGAAGCAAGTCAACTGGAGAGCATTTTTTTGCCGTCTGAGGTCAAAAGTAGCAGCATGGAGTCAGAAAGGGCCATTCAGCAAGCAATTTGTAGCCCTAGCTGGGTATCACTTCTGTTGAAAGCAGCTGATATAAACCATACAGGGTCTGGGGAGAAACAGCAGAAATCAAGAACCTGAATTTTCTAGAAAAGCTTGACATATAGAAGACTTTGAGCATGCTATTTAAGAAGTCCCGAGTTTGGTTCAGGAGACTGCAGAGTTTATCCCTTCTTCAGTCATATTGCAATTGCTAATACAAGAAGAAATAGATGTTTAAATCACTTTTTCCTGTCAATAGTCTGTTTGTAGATACATCTAATAGATTGTTTTGCAGCCATAGTTGATAAAAATGAAAATTGTTGAAGAATTCCACTACATGTGAAAATGAGACTTGGAAAAAATGGTGCTCCTTTGCAAGTACTGAAGTTGTGCTCTCTTGTTTGAGTAACTCCAGCTTTAGAGCAGGTATTTGAAAATTACTAGTGAATTAATCATAGATATGTCCTTGTGCTAGTTTGAAAGCAAAACCAGTGAGACTCCAAGTCAGAAACACAATTTAATAGGAAAAAGTAAAATACATGCAAGTAATATAAAAGAAACAAAAACACTGACAGAGTCAGAATACAACCTGATACCCTGCTAGTTAGGGTGGTGGCAGCAGTCCAGATGAGGTGGTCTTGCTGAAGTAGTGATCCTGTAGACAGGTCTGGTAGCTCTTGTCCTCTGAAAATCAGTAAGGGCTGCTTGTTCTGTCCCAATTTCCACATTATATCCCAGTGGGAATGCTTGGCTCCTCCCCCTGGGCGGAGCATCTCACAATGGGATGATGTCATTCTATGAGTCATGTGGTGGGTCCTTAATGGCCCATTAAACACAAATGGCTCCCGGAGGGAGTTATCTATGACTCATGGGGCAAGGCGTTAATGGCCCATTAACAGGAGATAGTTCAGGGGAAGATGCAAAGAAAAACACTGCCCCTCCTGGTTTCAACAGTTAATGAAGACCCTCTGGCACATTTTTACATTGTAACCTAGGACAGTCCTTCACTATTCTGTAGAAATTTCTCCACTTTGAGCCATTTTGGAAGCCTCAGCTGCTCTGTGCAGTGTCTTCTCCATAAACCGCCAAAAGTAAAGATGCTGGTGACTCTGTCTGCACTGAGAAAAGCCATTTCAAAACTTGCTCAGACTATTAGATCTTGGCAAACCACATTTGTCCAGATGCTGCAGGGATGCCTTGCATTTAAGCAGTTCTGTTTTCTGAGTGTATCACTGTGCACTCCTGTGCACCTACACCTCTGCAGGCATCCAGACCTTGCCTTCCCCAAGAAGGAAGAGGACACAACGATCCCCAGCTATGCAGAGATCTAAGTGCAAGGTCAGTCTTTCGTTGTGCCTCTGCTCCAAGGCGGTGTCAACGTTGGAAACTGGGGAGAGACTTACCTCTTTGTTCTCAGTAACTCCCCAAATGCTAATTAATGATGAAGTTTTACTGCCTACAGTACTAAGGGATATGGATATGCAAAGGTTTTGCCTACAGGGCATGATAAAGACATTAGAAGACTTTATCATGAGTAATTAGGATAAAACATATAATTGAGAAGATGCTCATCAGGTGAACATCCTCCAACAGGTACACCAAGTCTTATATGAGCTCATTTAAGAGTTTGACTAGACATAAGCGGCCAAATTAAGTTTGGCAGACAACTTATATTGTGTATTTTCCTAGTTGTAGAATGTTTGGCTTTGTATTTTTCTTTTCCCATAGGTGTGTGTGTGTGCATGTGTTTCTGTACATGTAAACAGGAGATCAGTACAGTGAGGATTAGAGCCTTCTGGCAGTTATGCCTTGAACTTATGGGTCTTGCAAACATCTTGGAGAGGAGAAGGTGATAAGACACCACAGTATAGCCAGGAGTTCTCCAGAATACAGAAGCTATATCAATATGCTAACAGAAATCTGGAAACTACTGCAGCTATTTTTTTCCCAAGGCAAAACACAATTTCTCTCTCCTATTTCCCTTCCACAATACACATTCTTGTGATTTTGCCCCTGCCTGGTGTTACAATAAAAGAAGTAATTTTCCAGGTCACATTGCCTCCCATGAGATGTCCCTGCCACCTGAAAGCAGTAGTGCTTTAGTCTTGGGTTTGTGTGTGTCCTTGTAGAAAACATGGACATGCCAGTGGATGGTGACTCCAGTGTCATACTTTAAAATGGAATATAGTTTCAGATGGAAAATATAGCCCCTAATTAGTGACAACTATATCAACAGTGTTTCAGAAAACTTTAGAATAAGCTCAATTTAGATATTTAATAGAAAAAAAATGTAGAAAATCAGCTAAAAGGGTCAATAATGCAGAAAGGAGGAGACCATCAAAACCTGGAAAGAGGATGGTGCTTACCAGGTGGCTGCACTTCAACAAAGAAGGCAATACAGCAGACATGATCTGAAGTGTCTTATCCAGTCATTTTCCAGATCCCTTCCCTTCCCTTCCCTTCCCTTCCCTTCCCTTCCCTTT
>VXBU01008166.1:30166-101717 GCA_013400315.1 Bombycilla garrulus
TCCTTTCCTTTCCTTTCCTTTCCTTTCCTTTCCTTTCCTTTCCTTTCCTTTCCTTTCCTTTCCTTTCCTTTCCTATGAGTTTGGACATTTCCCCTGAAGTGCATTCAGGGTGCTACCTCTCCTAAACATGCTGTGCCCATGGTTTTGGAATACATGTGGAGCACATTTAGGCTTTCTCCTCCTGCTGTGCATGCTATCCAGTGAGGACATGGCCTGGAGCTTAGGCTGGTGGCTTTGGAGTTTCATGGCCCTCTGTACAACTTGTACAACCAGCACCTCTTCATCTTCCACCTGTATTTTCCTTCTCCTGTTGAGACAGGGAGGGACCAGGGCATCATGGACATGGACTCACACTAGGCTCAGCTGAGTGAAAAACTGGAAAATGTGAGGAAACCTTTCAGCTGACAGTGGAAGGGGAAAGTTCTGTCACAGTGCTTGAAGGATGGTAGGCAGGCAGGGAAGGGTCTTACAAACAGCCACAGCAGATATCTGGGGGAATGTAAAATTAAAGTGCAAAGTTGCAAATGGACTTTTAGCATTTGTAGATCTGGAAGGAGCTCTGCATATGTAAGTTACTTGTCCTGCCCAGTATCTTTGCAGAAATAAGCCACAGAGCTCCCCTACAGGTTCACCTGCAAATGTGAAATACCTGAGCTTTACCAGGTTATTCTCATCTAAAAGTTTTTTCAGATATTTAAAGGTTCAGTTGTAATTTTGCATTCAGACATGCCAATATATGATGTGTGATTCAAGATCAGCATGCTTTTCATGTCAGGTTAAAAGGGCTTTGCATTTTATTTTAGAGCAGAAAATACTGAGAATATTCAGAATGACTAAGTTAACATTTTGAGACAAACTTTTTTTGAACTTTTAATGTTGTTGTAGCAAGAGACTTTTGCTTTAATACAGCATGCTTTGGGAATGAAGAAGTACACTCTTCTGCTGTCACTTGACACCAGAGTCATATAACCAGGTTTTTGTCTGAGATGGGGATTGAGCAGACAAAAGGTGCTAATGAATTTGACCAGCAACGTTTAAATCTTTATGGGTGATAGGAGACTCCTTTAGTCTTTGTAATGAGGTTACATGTCATATGGTGATGTAATTTTAAAAGGACTGAAAGTCCACAGAGATAATACATTAGTTTGTCTTTGTAAATTTGTCATTGTTTGCTCATTCACTTACATAAACATATGTTAGCTAACGTAATTGATTGTATTTAAATACATAAGCCAAGATATTGCAATTTCAAATTACTCTATATCCTGAAATAAATTTACATTTAATCTCATGTCAGTGATACTGACATACATGTTTGTAGCTCATGCAGAAGAAAACTACAATGTAACTATGTTGAAGTTTCATATATTAAAGGTATAACTATGCAGTTTATTCTAAAGCTGTCTGAGAATCACCATTTTATTCTTCACCATGCCTTGTTAATCAAATGTTTAACAACAAAGGGAAAAATAGGCATTTATTTAGATATTTTTTGTGTAAAACTACAATTGCAGGAAATTCTTGGTAATAAGTAAACTCTCCAGATATTTATCCCCTCTGGAATATCGCTTCCTACAAGAGTAGAGGACTGGTTACTGTTCCGCTGTCAGACACAGGCTCCTAAAACTTCTTGAGGCATAAGATTAAATGGTTGAGCCTAGGAAACAGAAAAATATTCTATCCATTTGCAAAACCTTTTACAAAAAAGACCAGCAATTCCAGAGTAGTCATTGGCATAATGGAGGTGGGAGCCTTGAGCATGATGCTGTCTGTTTGGTACCAGGGTCTGCACCTTGCACAGACTAAGAGTGGCTGAGCAAAGGTGGCTGGACCACCAGGTCTGATCTGTTGCTATTTTTGAGCATATAGCAAGACCCCCGTGGAGAGAAAATGCTTAGTCATGTACTAAACCCTACTTCCTAAGACCCTCTGTTATCTCCCTGTAACACTATTGGCTACATGCCAGATGTCCAAAGACTATAGGTCAAATCACCAAGACCTCAGACTATTGGCTAGTTATCCCAATCCTACCTAACCCTATAAAAACCCCTACTTCTGCCCACTTCGGCAGAAGACGCTGTTCCTGGACCCCTTCACGGAACCCCCAATAAAGAACTCGTGGAATACTCCGGGGTCGGCTCTTCTCGTCTCTTTTTCCCCTGGGCTAGCAAGCGACTACCTGGCAAGCTGATTAATCACCAAAGAGCTGAACCGCCTGATAGCCTCAGGCTGATTGCCAGGATTAGTTTCGCGGCCAGGCTCGTCTGCCGAAGCAGGACGTGAGCCGCTCCTTAGGACCGGAGACCAGGAACCCTCACTATCCGGACGATCTAAAACGGCACTGGGGGCTTTGTCTGCCACCCAGGCTGGCCACCCGGGCAGGGCGGGCAACCCCCCGGCACAACCCTTTTACTGATCTTTGTACTGGTGAAATGAAATTGTTCCAAATCACAGTAAAAAATGTTATGCTAACAAAACCATAGTTCTGTCAATACGAACTGCATCTACATTAGAGGCCTCTGCTGGCACATCTCTGCTGGGTAAAAATTACACCTCTAACCCAATTAACCTTTCAGGGAGAAGTCTTGCAGCACAGAGACTGCTGAGATAACTCACTACTCTGTGCCTTTCATGCATTGAAAGAAGTAACCTCCAGTTTATCCACTCCAGGGATTGTCATTTCTGAAAGATGTTGGTCACCTGGGATCTTCACTCATGTATTTGTAATTCTAATTCTAAGATACTCAGCCACTCTCTTGTCTCATATCTTTAAGAAAAGGCAGCCTCAGATGTCCCATTATGTTTTATTGTGTAAACTATGGCTGAAAACTATCCTTATTTATTTTCAGGAATATTTCAAGTGATGATGGTATTTTGTTAGGAATATTTCAAGTTATGATGATATTTGGAAAACTGGGTTCCTGGAACATGTGGCTGTCAATTCCTGCCTTTTCATCAGCCCTTTTAAATAATCTTTCTTATTTCTTAATGCTAAGCTCTCACTAGGCTGCAAGCTGCTGTATATTTTATGCCTCTTGCTTTCTTAAATACAAATGGCTAACTGAAATGTCAGGCATTGTTCAGAATGGGGAAATACCACACAGCTCACTAGGAGAGATTTTTTGTTTCTTTCATTTATTTTTTCTCCTGCATCCAAACATGCCTCCAGTAGCTAATTTCCTCATCTTATGAGGTAGCTTCAGCTGCAGCTGTGCTGACCAGCACTGATGAATATTTGTGCAAAATAAAGAGCTGCAAGGCTTGACTTATTGATAGACTGGAAGAGGAAGTTTTTTTAAAGATCCAGAGGTACCATGGGAACCACTAAGTGCAAGCCATCTTCCCTAAACCTATGACTTGCAAAGTGTTCTTCCTCTGGAAAGAACATATTCACATTTTTACTCCAGAAGGGGCTCCTTTTTAAGGCAATCATCTGAAGCCTTTTTTTCCCCACTTTCCCCCTTTCTTGGGAGCTGAAGCACATACAGTGTTAGACTGCAGCAACAGAGCAAGGGTGGGGTTTCCCTGTGCTCTGCAGGCGGACATTTTTCAGAGCTGGAATAACTTAGAAGCCTCATTCCCCATCAGCAGGAATGTGTGGAATATATTCTGCAGGGGTGAAAAACCTACCTTTGGGTTGTAGATCCTGAATCAGCTGCAGAACCTGATGCTGTTGGAGAAGAGAGAGGGCTTGTGGTGAGCAATGTGTCACATAGGAGTGGGGCAGAGCAGAACAGCATGTGAGGGGTGAAGGGGGGACAGATAGGGCAGAGTGAGGTGGTGGCAAGGCTGCTAAGCTCTGTCCACCCAATCAGGCCAAAGTCTGCACGTGCCTGTGAGTGGCAGCTGTTGGAACAGCTCTCACCACAGTTAGACTTCAAATGGATACAGCCTCCAGGTTTGCCAGAGTGTCCTGCAGGCCAAGCTCACTTCTCAAAAGAGGTAGGCTTGACAATCACTTCTGTTTATGAAAAAGGGACACAGACAGGATGATCTGTGTCAGAACTGTTTCTTGTATTTTTGAGTCTTTTTGTTGCAATTCAAAAATTGTTATTTCCAGGCTGGGGTGGTTAGGAAGGTTTCAACCCTTCCTCATGCATTTTATACACCTTTTTCCCCTTCCGTCTGCCCTCACTGCTTACATTACAAGCTCTCAGAGGCCGGGGCTGTCTCTTATCCGTGTCTCTTATCAGCGCTCCTTGCAACTGAGCTCTGTTGAGGCCTTTGGATCCTGCTGTTATGCCTACAATAATTCATAACGCCCAGGGCTACGCACAGCAAACGCGTCGCTCCCTCATCCCCCGTGTCCCTGCGGATGCCCGTATCTCAGCGCACCCGCGGGAAACTTTTGGTTACAAAGGCACATCCAGCTGGCCCTGGGCGGCAGGAGCAGCTGCGCCCGGAGAGCAAGGGCCCTTTAAATTCCAGCTGTGCAGCGGGGGGCAGCACCGCTAGCGGCGCAGGGCTGGGGCCGGAGCGGCTGCCGTTGCCGTTGCGCAGCAGCGGAGAGCAGCCGGCGGCCGGGAGAGCGCGGCTCTGCGCCCGGGGAGGCAACGGCTCCGGCGCCGCGATCCCTCGTGGAGGCGGAGAGGATGGTTTCTGGTTTTTTTTTTTTGCCTGCTCGCGACGATTTCCATAGTAACCTGATCGAGCGGTGCGATTTCGGAAACTGGGGTGGCTTTATTTTTTTTCCTCCCCATTTTTTCCCCCGCTTCATCTCACCGTTCCCTGAAGAGTGCTAGTCGACAGGTAAGATGCTCCGACCCCGAGGGCGACTTCCCAGTGCGACAGCGGCCAGGCGCGGGGTCCTGCCCGCGGGGCTCGGCTGTGCGCGGCCATGGGCAGCAGCCCGAGGCCGGGGCCGCAGCCCGGCCAGCTGCCTGGGGGGGAGGGCCGCACGTCGGGGCGGGGTGCTGCGGTGCTGGGGAACCCGGCGGAGGGTTGCCCCCCGAGGAGACCGCCGAGCTCTTTTTATCCTCTTTGTTTGCTTGTTCACGGAGAGGGTTTTATTCTTCCCTTTGTTTCTCCTTCCTTTTCTTCTCCCACCCCTCCCCTTCATCGCTCCCCTGCCTGGTTTGTTTCCTTGATCATCTTTCCTTCCCCCTCCCTTTTGTGAAGGTGAGAAATCGCACGCACTTTAACCTTAAAATCTGCGGCGAGCGAGGACCCAGGCAGCCGGCTGCCCGCTCCCGGCGCGGCTGGTACCTGCCACATCTCTGTTCGTCCCCTGCCCCTAGCCGTGCCCCCTCCCGGAGCGCCCCGCAGCCATTTGTATCCCTCCAGCTGCGGCGGGCAGGGGATCGTTCTCCCGTCGCATCGGAGAGGAGAGGGGCAGAGCAGCCCAAAGCATCCCCTAAGCCGGGTGTCACGGTCTGGGCTCCTCAAGGGGGGAGAAAGCACATCGTGGAAACCTGTGAGCAGGTTAGTCTAGAAGCTTCTCCCTCCATGACCGGCTCCTTGCCTTGGGCCCTTCCGGAGAACTTGGGGATGGGGGACACATCTTTCTGCTGCCTCGGCATTGGGTTGGCAAGGATGCTGATGGCCCCGTGGGTCCTGAGCCACCCAGCCCTGCTCCACAGCCTCCTCATGCAGCCATATCCTGTCTTCCCCTCCTGGGTGGGCAGCACGGGGGAAGGCCCCAGCAGGTTTGGGTTAGGTGGTGAATTACTTCAATTGCAATCATGGTTGGTAGAGCTATTGCTCTTGCAGGTGGTAGTTGTTCACCAAGCACGTTTCTGGTAAAACTTACTGTTGCTTGCCATCTTGCCTAGCTGTCTGGGTTTCATCCTGAAATGGTGTTTTTGACTGTGACTATATATTTTTGGGGAGGGAGTGGGTTGCAGTGGGCAGGAAGAGGGGAGTGTTTGTCATTTTTTACATCACTTTGCACGGAGCACAATGAATAGATTAGTTTGCTCAAGGTTTTTTGTTTGTCATAAGTGATCAATAATCTTCTGGTGGTAAGATGATCTTACTACAGAAAAAGCCAAAGTGCACACCAAGAACAGCTGAAATACAAGGTCAATAACTCTTGGGTTATCAACAGTAAAACTGCTTTGCATATTTGAAGATGACGTATTTCTTTCAAAGTAAAGGCAAATTCAAGCCTTTGATGAGCTTTATTTTCAGTGCAAAAATAGTCAACATAGAAAACAAATCTTGCTTCAAAGTAGTCTACTCATTCTTAAACATCCCCAGACCTCATTTAGTGTCTTTATTGAAGGTGGACGGGAATTGCAGTCCTCTTAGGTAAGAAGAGTTTTTGCAGCCTCCAATACAAAGGTTGGTTTGTTCCTAGCTCCTAGTGCTAGCAACTGCTTTCCAGACACAAAAGAAAGGCGTAATCTGTGGCCTGAAGATCGTGAATGCTAAAAAGGCAGTCAGTCAGCTGGAGGGTATCACAGATCAACAACCATCTCCGCTGCCACCGCCTGGTAACTGGTTCATTCTGGGAAATGTAACAGTTCAGGGAGACAAGTAATTCATGCCGAGGTGCTGGTGGCTTAGAGAGGACTGCCGTAACCTTCGGGTCAAGCCTGGGGTATGAGGAGCCGTGGCGGTGGGAGTGGGAGGCTGGACAGCAGGAAGCACTGAGGGCAGGTGAGGCAACCTTTCCAGAGAAGGCACTGGATTACAGCACTGAAGCAGGGGAACGAAATATGAAAAGGGAGCAGAGCAGATAATAGGCAGGGGAAGAGGTTATGTGGGGACTCAGAGCCTAACATAAAAAGCTTGAAGTAATGAGATTAATCTATGAAATCTAGTTCTTAAATTGTATGTGCTTGCCAATTAGCTAACCATTCTGCAAATCAGAATGGAATTCAGATTGTATCTTGGTAAATGTATTGACTCTGAAGTGCTGCAAGGAGAAAAAAAAAATTCTCTTTCCCCTGCTGTGGGCTTTAAATATGAACAAAAATCAGATCTGAGAATTGAGGAACCTTTTATATACTTACTTTCCTGAATTCACATTCTATCTAGCCTAGACTACCACAGTTAAAATCAAAAACTTCTATGGTAATATGCCTTCAGGGGTCCAAATTCCGAGAACTTGAAGGGCTTTTTACCAGTGGATATTGCCGTGCATTGTGAGGAGGGGTCACAATCAGTCACAGAATGGATTAAAGTGCAGGAGATGCGAGGCTGTTACCTTGCAGGGAGAAAAGCACTTACAATATATTGAGGGAACCCATGGTCCTCTTGGGCTCCTCTAGTAAACACTTAAACATTGCATGTGTAAAAAAAGAATTGCAGCATAACGTTCATTCTCCTGTATTAAATAATGTATTCATGTATGTATTAGTTTATGGGTGTCATAATAGCTTTCGAAATGGCTGAATGATTTTGATTCAACTACAAATACTGTGGGAGAATAGCTGAAATTAGTTTGGATTTTAGTTTAAGAGAATTGTAAAAATAATGTCAGTTTTACATCCCTGGACAGCTAGCTGCAGTAATTCATAGGGACTAACAGAAGCCTTCATAAAGCTATTGTTTTACCCAGAGTTTACTGGTATGGTCTTAAGAAAAGTAGGCATCAGTCAATGCCATAAATTGCCACCAAGATCAGCACACTGGGCAAGAATATTTACAGTTGTGTTTCAGAGTCTGGGAATGTTTGCTTTAGATGGCTGGCAGTACTGTGCTTTTTACTGCAGAGGATCAAAAATTCATGATGTGTGATTGGTAACACAGGGATGTAATAATACACAGTATCTCATTTTCTTGGAGAAGTGTTATCTAATTTGTGCTAAATTTTGCAATTATGCTCCACATTGAGATGGATCAGAGGTGTATGGCTGGGAGATGTATAGCTGGGTTTTTTGGAAGGGAATCTGACTTGCACTGATACATATGCATTTTTTGTACTAGCCTCCATGGTAGTGCCTGCACGTGCTGATGAAATAATCTGCCTGAGAGCTGTTAGAATTTGTACGTAAGGAACTGGTTTGTTTATATGTAGATCAGTTATTACTGCAAAGATAAATGCATGCATGGAAAATTGTTACCGCAGATGGATGCTGGCTTCTGAAAACTGCTCCTCTTTAAGAGAAACTTCATGTATCATGTCAGAGAAATAAGCAAGATGGGGGGCAAAGCCACTGCATTTTTTATTACGGTCTGCTTGTGCTAATCAGTATTATATACATTGCAAGGATCCAATACTATGTTTGCCTTGAAAAGAATTGGGATTTTGTCAGTGTCAAATCAGACCCTCGCCCACATCCTCACTGTTTGCCTGACAATCGCTATAAGAAATACCATGGTAAAATTTCCTTGCAGACACATTTTGTAAAATACATAATATGTATTGGTAATTGCTGTATGTTTTCCTTGTACTCCAATGTTTCTTTTCTCCTCTTGAAAACGACTGCATACAAATAGCACCTCTTAGTTGTTTTTTTCTACTTCCCTATCTATATTTAGAGTTGTATCTATTTAATTGAGTGACAAATGTTCTTTTGTTAACTCAAAAAAGACACATAGAATACTGGGAGCATGAGCTGTCCTCTCTTCTCAACTGGACATTAGCAGACCAGGATTTGGCTTTGAGTCCCATCTCTTAGCATTGCCAAGGCTTACCAGTCCTTGTTCCAGCTTTCAGTCCTCTGGATTTGGACTGTCTTGAGGCATCACAGAACCCTGTGCAGGACAGAAGCATTTAAAAAGTCAGTCCTTCTTTTGACAGAGCTTCTTGGTCCTCACTAGCTTCTTAGAGCAGTGGTTGACATGGTTGTCTACATGCACATCAGGTGTCCTCTGGGGACAGCACTGGATGGTGCAAGCACTAATGCTCTCTTCTGTGTAACTGTATGAGGAAACTATATTCAAAAAAGGCTTTTTCCAGGGATTACCCTGAAATGGAGCCAGTGGATCTTGAGATCCACTGAGCTTTGACTGTTAATTTTTGCGGATGGAGATGGTCAGGTCTCTCAGGAATGGGCTGGTAAATGTCACTTACTGCAATGACTGGTTCACAGTGTTTAAGTGGAGTCTATAGGACTAAAGTCAGGCTCATGGTTCCACAGGGCAAATGTGTTCCACATCCAGACATGTATGTCAGGAGACATATTTCAAACATGAAACAGCAATGTCCATCTAGACTAATTCCAACAGACAGGAAATGTGAACAAGAAAAATAAGGTCATACCATTATGCCAGTATGTCTACTGATGACTTTTGAACTCTGGTGACTTTCCATCTCTCAACTTAATTTAAACAGTAATACTTATATTCTCTTACACCACAATACAGTCATGACTGGTTTACTTGTACTGCAGCAGTGGCTGCTAAGCTCTAACTTGAAACAGAGGTGGTCCCCGTTAGTGCTTGGAGGGTAGCCCACTGATGGTACCTTTTAGATGGAAACATTGCAGGTAATTGAAAAGTAACTGAAAGTTGGTGAAGTAATAATGTTAATAAAGAAAGTTAATATTTTTACTCAACCAGAAAAACATTTGCATAAAGTTAAAAAAAGCCTAAGCAAAAAAAAAGTCTAAAAATTGTAAGAGAGACTGAGGGCTGACAGAAATAGTAGCAGTTGTTGTTTTCCCCAGATTTTAATCAATCTTCTGTCAGTGTCAAATAGAAAACATGACATTTTTTAGTTATTTGGAAACATGCTCATAGAGAAATAAAATGTAATCCTGGAGTCCTTTTAAGTGGGATGTCCTGCAGTGTACTAAATAATTTGGTTTGGAGGGAAAATATATCAAGTATATTTATATGTCATAAAAACAACATGAGATATTTTTAATATTAGATTTATTACATATGTACCGTCTTTGTGGAAAATATGCTGCTTCTCTCTGTGTTATTGACATTTTTATCAAAAAAGGTGATAGATGCTGCTTGAAACAAAATGTTTTGCTGAAGATGAGCAGAATCGTTTTAGGTTTGGGAAGAAATATCATCTATAAGGAAGATGCTACAATCTGTTAATGAAGCATTAATTAAATTTACAGTTTCAAATATTAAATGATGGTGCAATTGCCTTTTTCAGGAGTCATTGTATTAAGGATTCTGTTTTGTTTATGTTTGTCTTTTTCACAGTGATGTCTATTACCTCTTACAGTGAAATGTTACTTTTCCTCAAATGTGTGTAACATCTAACTTTCTGGCCAATTTGTTCACATCCGCCTTGTTTTTAAATAGATATTCATGTCTTTTTTTGCTTTATAAAATGTAAAATTAATTGAAAAACCAATCCTAGGTAACATGGCAACTTGGAAGAGCATGTCAAAACCAAAATTGTTTAATTGTTCATTGTGAACAATTCTGATCTCTGCAGATGAATGGGTTTTATGGTAAAACTCCAGCTGGACTATAAAACTTTAATCTTTGGACTAAGTCCTAATGTGTTGTTATTAAGCTTTAAAAATCAATAAAGATGGGGGAAGTACATTAAATTGGCAAATGTTAAAATAAGGTTGACAAACTGGCAGTTAAAAATTGTTAATGGAACAGCTGATGAATTTGCAGAAGTCTAAGATGATAACAGTTGTTATGATCTATTTAAAACCATTGCAAATTCATGCAGTATTACTCTTCTGGAAGTAGCAAATCCAAATATCCTTACAGAAAGTCTTGGCTCACAACAAAACTGATTAGTCATCCAAGCTACCAAAATAGTTAAAGCAAGAGTCAATATATCTTGGAATATACACTGAAGAATTGATGCAGTTATTTGAAGGCATTTCAGCTTGTGCAAGGCACTGAGTTACACTATAAACTATTAAGCAGTATGAGATACCAGTAAAATTACTATTATTTAATTGTGAAGCTTTAGCTGCATGTTACAAACACAAGCTCCTGTAGAGCTCATATATTTTAGGGCAAGACTTCTTTAAGATATGTCTGAGGAAACTGAAAAATATTCTTCAGAATAATATAAGTATGGGGTAACTCCATGTAGGAATTGACTCAGAAGTGAAAGAAAGTGATGTCACATCTGCACTGATGCACAGGGCATTTTTGAAGGGTTTGTTTTGGGATGTGGGCTGGTTATTAAGAGAGAGGCAGACACACCAGTTTTAGGGGGAAAACCTAGCACAGATTTAGTCTGAAGCAGTAATAAATAAACTAGGCTGTTACCTTAGAGGGTCTCTTTATCTTCTGTGGCTAAAAACCACTGTTTATGTAGCCTGTTGTCCTTTCTTTTGAGCATCAAAACAGTCCAGTGCTTCTGTGTCACCATGATCAGAGGTAATCAAAGCAAACCTTCAGAGACTGTCACAATGTTGTCATTATTTTGGCAGAGCATTGGAGATAATTTCAGCAAAGAGAAAGAGAAACTCTGCATTGATAAGTAGGTTTCAGTCTGAACAGCTGGGTAGAAGTAAACAGTCCTGAGTGGTCTGATACCAGTTCAAAACTACCCTGCTGAGAATTTTATTCTTAGCAGAATACAGTGCCCAGATCATGAATTACTTCTAAATAAAAGCTATGTCTTTTTAGCTTTTCTCCTTCCCTCTATCCAACACTAGCACTCCTAGAGTCTGTGCTAAGGCAGAAGAGGGCAGTGATTTGAGACAGCTAGCAAAGCTTCAGCACAGGCAAATCCTGCTTGACTAACTGAGGGGCCTTGTGTGATGGAGTGACTGCATGTGTGGACAGGAGAAGGGCTACAGGTGTCATTTATATGGATTTCTGTAAAGACTTTGATACAGTCACCCAAAACATCCTACTCCCTAAATTGAAGAGAGTTGGATTTGATGCATTGTCTGTTAGATGGATGAGGAATTGGTTGGATGGTCACATCCAGAGGGTAGTGGTCAGCAGCTCAATATCCAAATGGAGATCAGTGACAGGGAGCGCCCCTCATGGGTCTGCACTGGGACCAGTACAGATTATCATCTTCATCAATAGACAGCGGGATTGAGCGCACCATCAGCAAGTTTGCAGAGGACACCAAGCTGAGCAGTGCACTTGACACAACTGAGAGATTGGATGCTGTCCAGGGGGACTGGACAAGCTGGAGAAATGAGCCCAGGGGCACCTCATGGGGTTCAATGAGGCTGGGTTGGGCAACAACCAGTACAAGCTGAGTGATGGAGGAATTGAGAGCAGCCTTGCCCAGAAGGAATTGGGGATACTGGTAGATGAAAAGCTGGATGTCACTAGAAAGCCAATTATATTCTAGGCTGCAACAAAAGCAGTGTGGCCTGCAAGGCCAGGAAGGGAGTTCTGCCTCTCTACTCTGCCATGGTGAGACCTCGCATGGATTGCTGCATCCAGCTCTGGAGTCCCCAACATAAGAAGGACATAGACCTATTGGAGGGGCTCTACAGGAGGATCATGAGGTTATCAGAGGAATTGAGCACCTCATGAATGAAAACAGCTGCTAGCCTGGAGAAGAGAAGGCTCCACAGACACCTTATTGTGGCTTTTCGGTACCTGAGGTGGCCTGCAAGAAAGATGAAAATAGACTTTTTAGCAGGGCTTGTGTGATAGAACAGAGGGTAATGGCTTTAAACTAAAAGAGGGTAGATTTAGTTTGGACATAAGGAAGACATTTTTTACAATGAGGGTGGTAAACCTTGGAACAGGTTGCTCACAAGGGTGGTAGATTTCCCATTCCTGGAAAGTGTTCAGCATATTCTGAATGGAAAAGACATTTTAGTTAGTTCTTAAGAACTAGCTAAAACAAGTTGAAAGAAAGGACTTCTATTACAAGTTACTGTAAGTATAGTACAAGAAGTATACATGCTCATACATGTAAGTAGTTTCTCACCCCATGTTACTAATGAACAGATAAAGACAAAATAACAGTTTGCATCACTCAGCTGGGTTTGGCTGGTAAATGGAAAAGAGTTGCGGGAGTCTTGAATATGATAGTGGCACTAAAAGAGATGCAAGTGAGCATTTGAGCCTAATGTAGACACACTATTAGTTTGGATGACAGTGTACTAATAACATTTATATCCACATTTTCTGTAGTGCCTTTTAAATGATGCTTGTGTCCTTGTGATTATTTTGTTATCTGTAGCTGCTCGTTATCATTGAGTCAGTTTTTAGACACTGACTTTTACATAATCAGTTTTGACTAAAGCTCTGTAATTTGTTTATTAAAGGTCTACTACATTAAAAACAAGACATAAATTTCTCTTATTTACAATAGGTTGGCTGTAAGATAATTTTCTACGCTCTCATCCATAGAGGTATCAATTAAGAATTCTTGCTACATTCTGTCCCATTCCCTTGTTATTAGTTTTGTATGCCTTGATAGAAAATGAAACTCAAATACCTTTGACTTATATTTTCATTTGGGGGGAAGTTATAAATATCTCTGTTGTAAGAGAACTTTGTGGATCTACATCAAATACTGTATTTTTTTCTTGCATAGCATATTGCAGATAGTTTGTGTCATGGGTAAAAAACAAAGCTCCTTAAGTTATCTTGTGGATGTAAAATAACCAAATTGGAGACGGCTGGCTGACTACCTGGAAAGCACTATCATATTCTCTGGTCATTTGGGCCATTTCCTTTTATTTCTTCTTTTTTTTAATTTCTTGTTTGTAATCTGCCTTAGAAAGGTAGGCAACTATACTGGTTACAACACTGAATAATTGATGGCTTAAACATTGAACAGCAAAGTAGTTTGCTTTCAATCTGTGTAAAGTAAAATCAGTTCCCCTAGTTATTAAGGATCATTGCAAAAATTTGCTAGCATCAATGACATGATTAAAGACCAGATTAACACCAGGTGTGGGTCCATGCAATTCCCAAGTGTAGAAATTTTTAAGTGATTTTTAGAGCATATATAATGATAAAGCTAAAGGCTGTTGTTGGCAATTTGCTCCACCCTAGCTTAGTCATCCTCTGCTCATGCTGATGAAAACTTCAGTGCAGTAACTTCATAATTCAATGATGTAAAAGTAGATCATTTATTCCCTTCTCTCTCGCATTTTATTTCTTTCTATTAAATAAGTTTCAGGCTCGGACGTAATAAGGGAGTTGAGTTAGTGACCTGAATATAGCTGAGATTTACCTGCAGATTGCTTGCAGTCCCATGACAGGTTCCTTCCAATTTTCAAACTGCTGTTCTCCCTGCTAATATCACGTTAGTTTTTCATGCAAAGATTTTTAGGTTCTGAGTTCCAATAATTTTCATTTTATGATGATCAGTCAATGCGTGCAAGTCAAATCCTGATTTATTCCAGCCATTAGGTGACAGATTCTTGGGTATTTGGACTGCGAGCATTTCGTTTGCCCGAAGCAGATGCTTCTGATGTTCCAACACACATATTTTGTGATCTTCACACAGTCAGAGCCATAGAACTGGCATGTCCTTCCTTGAAGAATGAGAGGGGTAAGTAAAGTTTCTCTCAGGAGAGAGAAGTAGGGGTGGCCTCAAGAGATCCAACACACACTGTGCCTTACAGATAGAGTTTTCCTAGACTGATATAATGATGGCCTCAGCATCATCTCTTAGCTCAGTTTCTTTCTCTTGTAGGACCTGGACTACCTGGCAGTTTCTCTGTAGCCCCAGTAGGAGATTTATATATGACATAATACTAAATGAAGTTTGTTTTTAGGTTCTTTCCTATTGCTTCACTGTTGCTTACAGGATTTCCAGTGTATGCCGCCAAATACTGCAAAGGCTAATGCTACCCTAAGGTTAAGTTAGTTATTTAAAATGCATATGCACTGCTGATAAAGTTAGCACCATAGATTCTCACATTAATTTTCTGAAAATGTGTGGCACATTTTGCGAAGAAAAAGGGAAAAAACTAAAAAAAATGCATTTTCAGAAGCAGTGAGTAATGGAAGGTTAAAGAAGGCACAAGATGTTTTTTATATTTCTTTTTTAAACCCACTTCCCCAGATTGTTGAATAACAGTGTGTGTTTGAAAAAATAGGAATGCTCATTCCTAGCTGCACATGTGTGTATTAGCTCCTGCATATACCGATGCTGTTTCAGGGAGCAGACAGGACAGAGCCAGTCTTGAGCTGCTTGAGACATAATCCTCCTTCTACTCAGTCCTCTCATCCATGTCTCCTGTGAGATAAAATGACTGATAATGTTAAGTGACCTATACTACCACTTTCCACTTTGAGATCCTGAAATAGATTTTTCATGTGTCTGATGTGAAAATCCTGACAGTGCCCTACAACCTTTTGCTGAAGCATGCAGGAGAGCAAATAGCAGATATGGAGGCACTGGAGTTTAAGGCAGAAGAAATCTGTCTGCAAAGCACAAGAACATGCAACTGTCTTTCCACATGGAATCATGGCATAAAAATTGCCTCCCCTGACAGATTTCTGGAGTTGGCCAAAGTAATTGTAAAACATACATCCTGCAGTACATGGGAAGTGCTTTCCCACCCAGGGTAACTCAGAGTAACTCCACAAGAGAAGAGTATTTAACAGTAAGATCAACAGACTCAATACAATACAGTACAATAAGGTCAGAAGTTATAAAGAGACTTGTTTTGGACTAAAATTTTGAAGAAATATGATACTTGAATATGAGTTGTCATCTGAGAGTATTCTCCAGAAAGCTTGTCTGGATATAATCAGAGACCAGATCTTTTTTTTAACTACCTGCTAAAATCAAAGATTTTTAGTGTAAGTTCCTACTCTTGCAGAGCAGTTATAAATTAATTTGTTTTGTTTTGTTTTTTTTTAATTCAGCAAAGCGTGTGTTCAGTATAGTGGAATTAAACCAAATCTTGAACTTGCAAGCTCAGCCTGTCGAACCAGCCTTGATGTGCCAGGGGTCAGAGGTTCTCATGACTGAGCTATACAGGTGTGTAAATCCCTCTGGTGTGTTCCTTTTCCTGTTCTCTAACATAATCACTTAATAGAGTTTGAGAAATATTTTCAGAGTAAATATCATAGCCTTTGTTTTCACTGCTGAAAGAATGACTTGGGAAGAATCTTCATTCTGTAAATACCAGTAATGATGTTAGAGATTTGCTTAGAATCATGAAGACAGTTTAGGGAGAATTAGAAAAACATCAGTGTGAGAAATGAAAAAGATGTATTATACCAACAGGTTCATTTTACGTTGTGGGAAAGAACAGAGGAAAAAAAATCCTAAGTTATCTTGTTACTCTTTAGGTACCCTTCCTTACTGATATGAAGATGCTTTTAAAATTTTTCAAATACTGCTCTATATTTTCTAGATAAGTAGAGAACATACAGGAACAACGTCTGCTTTCCTCTCTGGTTTTCGTTGTGTTTGTTTTTAGCTTTTTTTTTTTTTTTTTTCAGTGAATTTGATAGAACATACATTCAGATAGGGATTATATTGTCCTGGTCCATCCTAGCCCAATATTTTTTTTTAGTGAAGATTTCTGACAACCCTTGAGATAGCAATTTTAATTAATGGCCCAATTATTAAGAATATACCCACTCAGAGAAGCATACTAAACAGCAAAATTGTAAAGGTTAATTGTTCAGATATAATTAGAACCATACTCTATCCTTAAAAGTGCTTGTGAATTTCTATAGTCAGATAATTTAAGTAATTTAACTCTTATCTTGGACTGATGCCATTATCTCCAAAATCAAAATCTCCTCCATAGACTTTGGTTATCTTCTTGCTTATGACATTTTTGTTGTGTTACAATGTCAGTGTCTTCAAGGTAGTAGTGAAACAGGTCTTCTCATCTCGAAACAAACAAAAAACCCAGGCAAACTCTTTAGAGGAGAAATGAAACAATAGCTTCTCTCTAGTGGTCATTCCCTTCAGACTTTGGAACAGAAGGCAAAACCTGATTTCTATGCAGCAGTTTCCTGAAGATTAACTGCAAAATAATGACTACTTTTCAGTTGTGTGAAAAAGTGAGACACAAGGCAAGAATAGTTGGAGGCCTGTTGAAAGACAGGGAGGAGGTGATGGTGTTAATGGAAAAGAAGTGGGTGGTAAATGCACATTAAAGACCCTGGGATATCAACCTTTGCCTTGCACATGTTGTTTATTTCATTCTTGATTTACGTTTTTAATATTTAGAAGAAAAGGCACCTTTGGCCTTTAAACCGATGCATACCTTCAGTGAAACACTTCTCTTTGTTTTGTTGGGGTTTTTTATTGGTAAGGGGAAAATCAAATTATGCTATTCAGGCTCCCAACCATTTCACTGCATTTATAGCAGTAGTTGATGGCCGCCTATTTGGAGCCTGTGTCGTTTCCTTGGGAATGCAACACATGCTGCATTCATCCAGAGGATTAACTGAATTCTCTGAATTAGGAGGGTGACCTTGTCAAGCACAATGTGTTTGGAGATGTGAAGTATTGGTTCTCCTTGCTTTTTAGGGAATTTTGGTGTTCAGGTTTGTTTGTTGTTTTTTGGGGGTTTTTTAAATTCCTAAAGTTTGTAGGCTAGCTTATTCATTTTCCCTTTCTTATTTATCTTTTTGTGTGAGTACTGATAGTATTCTTAATGTGACAACATGTCACTGTCTTCCAGATACTCGTGAAACCGGTGTTTCATCACTAAAAAAAACAAACAATGAGTATTAGACAAAATTCTGCCTCTGCCACACCTGTAGGGTCCTGCTGCTTCCCCATGGAAACCATTTGCAAGAATCCAGCTTGGCTTATAAACCTTCAGACATGCATTGAGAAAGGCTAGTTCTAGCATGGATGAATTGGGCTAAGTACTGCTCTGCTGACAGTCTTGCGGGAGTCCTTCGTGCCCTTCCCAGGCGATCCCACAATGTACAAAAAGTCCTGTTTTCCAATCTGCCTTGCTGAAGAAGCAGTCTGGAGTCTTTGGCTCTCATTCTCAAGGTTGCCTTTATTATCTTATCTAACACAGTTTCTTTCTGCCCTGCTGCAAGTTTGCCCAGCAAGGGAGTTCGAGGCACACATGCCCATCCCCGAGCCCAGGCTGTCTTTTTATACTATCAACTACGTATTTAATGATTACTATTAATTTCCAGTCCGTGACCCTTGCATTACATTGTCCAACTCTCTGACAAACCAATCCAAAGATGCCACCCTGGCTTAAAGATGGATGCCAAGAAGAAGAAATAACATGCCACATGTAAAAATTCTCCATCTTGACTCCCAGACCCCCCTGTCCAGAACCTCAAACCCCCCTGGACATGGCTCCAAACCTTTTCCTTTTCATCTATAATTACTACAATTTTACCATTTAAACTCTGGTGACTTGCAGCTCTTCTTATAAGTTGGTAATTTGTCCCATGGATTAAAATCAAAGCCACAGGCATTCCTGGTGGCAAACCAAGGTCTCTGACCATCCTGCCAGGGCTAAAAGCCTCCTGGCCAGGGCCCAGGTCATTCAGAGATGCCACAGGAACCCCCTGGGTTCCAACAAGTCGTACTATATTTCACATTTTAATTCACAGTAATAAGTAAATTGTCATCTTTGTATGTGACCTTGTCATATTTCCAGAGCAGAATCAGTATAATCAGTGCAATTTACTTGATAGTGGTATTTTACATGACCCCCTTAAAATAAAAAAAAATCGAATTCCCACTTTCAGTGTGAGATATTAAAGAGCAGATTTTTTTAAGGTGATTAAAGGTCTCTGGGTATCAGGTTCCCATTGAATTGTACAGGTCTGTGCTGTAGTTGTGAAAGTCAAACGTCTTGAAGGGGAAACAACCCCCATTTTCATCCAATCTTTAATCCAAATTTATTTTAGCAATACAGCATAACAATATATAGTTACTGTTTTTTCTGTAGATGTTTCTCCTTGCATTACATGACTGAAATGTCTCCTACCTATTCACCTACAATGAGCTTTGGTTTGAAAAATCAGCATAATGAAATGTTTTTTAGTGTTGTAGACTTTAGTCTCTTTACATAACATGCAGTTTTATTTCTGTAAAGTATATCAGATATTCATATCTGTTATTTATGTAAATTTCTCTGTCTGCTATATATTTGCAATCTTTGCATATTCTCTATTGAACTTTGATTATGCTGTTTTTAAAACATAGACAAGAATTTAAAGCCCACTCCTGGTGATGATGAAGCATTTTTTTACTTCTCAGAAGCATACTTAACCTTTTAATTTTATTGGAAGTAGAATTTAAATAAATACATCTGCAAAGCTATTTGAATGAGATTGTTTTTGTTTCTTGAGGACCTTTCTGTAAACGTAATACGACTGAAAAGAGCTGCTATGTGTGGGAGTAGTGGTGCTTGAACTGCTGATTGCTGCCAAAGGTTACTGGAGTGAAGACAAATGAATCCTTCAAGACAATTAAAAGTAATATAATTGATGAAAAAGAAGCTGCTAATCCCTTCCAGTTTCATATAACTTAAGATTTAGGGCATCATGCCAGAGACATAAGCTTCAGAGAAGGGGAAAGCCACTGCTAAATATTTTGTACAAATGGTGTGTCTTTTGGAGAGGAAGGAGTACCAGAAGCATATCACACTAATGCTCCACACACTCTGTTGACTCCTTATTCAATTCAGATTACATTCTAAGGTCCTGATCCTGCTGTTCGTAATGGACTAGGGTGTGTTTGGAGACTATCTTTGCATTTTGAGCCGGGATGCACTGGTTTAATTAAGGTGCTGCTGTGATTCCAGCACGGTGTGAAGCTGGGAGCCAAAGGCTGAAAGTACTTCAGGCACGGCTTGAGCGACCAGCAAAGGTGAGAGTGAGCCTGGGCCTGCTTATGGCATTTTGTGAAGACAAGAATTTTCCCCATATATCTTCCCTCGTGAAGAGAGCCAAATTAGTTTAATTCTCATAACAGGAAAGAAGTGAAAAGAGGAAAAGGGTGAAGTGGTAGGATAAAAAAAAAACAACATGGCAGTAAAAGAAGCCAAGAGAATGTAATAAGCATGGGCTGTTCTAGAAAGCAGGCTGATTAAAAAAAAAAGGTTAAACTTTCTGCTATTAATTGAAATAGTTTGCATCCAAAAAACCTTAAAATAGGCATATTTCCTATCTTTCTTTAAAAAAAAAAAAGAAATAAAGAAACCATCTCTGGTTTTTATCCATTTTGGGTTTTTTTCTTTTAAGATGAGACTTGCATGTTGTGTCATTTCAAATATCAGGTTTCTGTGCTCTCACAAAAGTGCATGTAAGCTACTGGGTAGTTGAAAAGTCATCACTTTAGGTTTGCTAAGAGCAGTGTGGTTTCTCTGTTAGCAAGGAAAGATTTAAGAGGAAAGAACAGCTGAACCCAGAGCTCAGAGCATTCCATCAGCAGAAACGGTTGTTGCCATAAGCGGGTCAACTGAACTTTTAATATATAGAATTTTTAGCTTACTGTGCCACAACCAGAGCTTGGTTCTATAGCATTTCATATTACGCTTCTACTTTATATTTACACATAATCAAAAAAAGTCAGGTAAGCCCATGGAACTGGTAAATGTCCATGTAAATCAATCTTGGCTCTCTGTAGATTTGTTGCTGTAGAAGGAACTCAGCAAAAGATAGTGGATACAACTGTTTCACTCCCTATGCCAGGTCAGTGGGATATGGACATCGAAGTCACTTTCAGCTTCTTAAATATTATGTATTTTCACACTCAAAGAAGCAGGCTTACAGAGCAAAGCAGGATTTTTTGTCTAAAATTCAGCACATTTTTACTATAGCTAATCTATGATGGAATTAATGCCATGGGAAGCAGGTATTTATATTGCTGTCCATTTGTGCAGTGTGTGCTTCTCCTGTTCCACAGAGGTTCAGGGAATCTAAAATGACCTTAGTTATATCACCTGTGGTTTTTTGAGGTTTCCCGAGATAATATTAAGAGAAAAAGCTCACATGGTGTTCATAATAATCTCTTCTCCTACCCATTTCCTTTAAGGACTTTCTCTAGGCGCACAAATAGGTCAAGGCCAATATATCGTATTTAAAAATAGACCTCAAAGCATAAGTTTTCAAAATGTTTTTCTTTCTCATCCATCTCTAGTCTGACCACCACTCATAATCTTTTCTCTACTAAGGACATCTCATGTTGTGGGGATATATGCTGCACCTTTAGCCTCTGATCCTCAGGCAGTGATCTATTAGCCCCAGCACTGGGGTAGCAAATTGGTACATGTTGACCATTAACATCCCTGGAAGATCATGTTGTCTCTGAACAGCTGCATGACTAAGTACCTGAGTCCTTCAGAGAAGAGCGGGTACCATTCTGCAGCAGTGACTCCTGGAGTATCCCTGGGGCTGTGGTGGGTGACAATTCAGGGCTGTGTCATGCAGAGCCGTGGTGTGAGCTTAGGTTTGCTGTACAGCCTGTGTCAGCAGTGCTGCCTGTGCAGCTTTACTCTGACCCTCGCTTCTCTCCTATCTGCTCCCTGTGTGCTGCACCTCACTTCCATCTATACAATGGGAAGCTGATTTTGCAGTTGCAGGCAGTTGTGCTGATTGTGGGCAATATAACTGTTTTTGAAGGCAATCTTCCCAGAAACCTGCCTAGAAAGATGTGCAAGTGCTCTTGATCGAGGTCAAACAAGGTCCGGTTTTCCTCTCTCATTGTAGCTCCCTGTGTGGCAGTGGAAAATGTAGGGGGCAAAGCAGTGAGGCACTATGAGGAAAATACTCTTTACTTAATGCATGCTGAGCTAAATCCTGGAAGCTGTTACCTGTGATAATACCTGGGGCACAGAAGTTGCATCAAGTTCCCACTGCGGTGCTGTACCCCAGGGAACCCACCATCCATACTTTCACAGAGATACTGAAGTAATAACGAACACATGAATAGCTGGAGAGGGCAATGGCATAGAGAGGTTGAGCTGGGACACAGGAAGAAAGGGAAATGGTCTTCTGCTGACAGAGGGATAGACTGTACCAGCTACTCATTGTATAAAGCATTGAGACAAAAGACTTGATAGAATGAATGGTGTCTATTTTTAGCAGAAAGAAAATTGCTTATGCATCTTTTACATAAGCAGGTGAGTGCTATATTCAGCCAAAATGTCAGTAAGTTTTCATGGATATCTTAAGAGATAGATAGTGACTTGGAGATGTCATGCCAGTGTCCTTTCTACCATGTCCAATAACGTCCTGGCAGCTGCAGCGTGTTCTGCAAACTCTGAGAATTGTGGGGAGGCCATGAGAGAGTGTCAATTCCCCACCTGTGTCATGCAAGGCCTGGACTTCACTTTGGGACAGCAACACTAGGTCTCATTTGTAGTGATGTGATGGGGCAAGGCAGGGGGGCAGATCCCCAGCCCATCTGGATTTCAGTGGCAGAGGTGACAGCGCTGGCTGCATACACCAACAACATGGCACATCCTCTACAGTCCAGGCTCTCCATGCCTGGTGTGCAATGCTCAGTAGTTGCTCTAACAAGATTCACTTTTATTTTATTCTTGTATTATCTGTTGTTTGGGATAGAGAAGGAACACAGTCATTGGGTTTTCTGACTGGGTACAAGGGAATGGAATGTCCAGATGGCACTGTTTTGCATTCCTATTTTGAAAATTTGGAAAATACGTGCATGGCATGTGTATACGCATGGACAGGAAACACATTAAAAAAAGAAATTAACTTATCTGGGAGTTGAATGTCAAAGTTATTTGGTTTTTGTGTGCTGGGGTATTCATAGTGTGGTGTCCCCAGAGTATAAAGTGACTGAAAATGGTCTGTCTATCAGTAATGTGACATAAGTTATTAGTGCAGACCATTCCTCACTATAAACTTTAAACCCTCCAATTTTCTGTTAAAGGGCCTGGGTCAGGAATAACATGCCTTTTATTCTTTGTGTGTGGTCTATACTCTCTTATTCTGCAGACATTGATGAGTCATGGCACAGGAAAATTTGAAAGAAGACATAATTTCTGTTGCTTGATACCCCTAGCATTCAGACTTGCGTGCCTAATGTTTCATACAGGCATAGTTCTTTATCACTAAGTTAAATTCTGTTATTTTATTTATTACCTCACTATTTGGTACTTTCCATGGGACCTGACTTTTACCCTAATTCTCAAAAAGACCTAAACCCTTTTAAGGTGACTTAAATAATCTTTTAACACCTTGACCTAAAACACTCTGAGTGTTACCGCAAAGCAAGAATAATAAAATGTTTCTTCGTAAAATAATGGGAAATGCATATAATGATTTTATTACACTTTTCTCAGCTGTGTGGGTAAAATATTTTCCTGTTGATATTTCTGAATGAGGCAAGAAAATTCTTGTTCAAGTGGAAGTTTATATGCAATGAGAAGCTGGAATAGCAACAGCAATCTTTGTAAATCCTAATGAAAGCCATAATCCAGATGAATAAGTCGGCTTCATAACACTAAATCATTATAATTGCCACCTACTCTTTCAAACCCACAGAAGAGCAGCTCCAAAGTACCGACTCGCTGTTTAGACATACCAGAGTCAAGAAATTTTCTCTCTACGTGTACACATACGTCACCCACTTACGATTCCTAACTCAAGCATCAATGTCAGAATTTTAACCACAATGCTTTGAGGGCAGATAGTCAGCATATTAGTTTACTATTCAGCTGAATCAATGCTCCCTCCAGTTGGTTTCTTCATTCAGCATGCCTTCCTGACTGCCATTAAGGTAACACTGGCTCAAAAACCTCACAAATAATCATAATTCCCTTTAAATATTTTGAGGAAATTTTTTGAATGACCCATGTTGAGTAACTGGATGCATTTTACTTCTGCAGTATATTTCGGGTATTCAGTACTTTTTGACTTTGAGACAGTAGTTCTCATATTGTTGGATTACCAATGGGATGTTTGCTACATCATGTTGCACTTGTCAAATGCTGTCTCTATTATTAGCAGGAGTCAGTGCACAATTCAGTAATTTGAGGCCAACAGCAACAACATATAAGTACTTATTTTCTGTAATAGGAAACCTCTTCTGTGTGACCAAATCTGCTAAAATCAACAGACAATAAACTAGATAAGTTTTGAAGACTTCTAGAGTAATTCTGGTGCCTAAGCAGTCCAAAAGTTAGGTGCTCATTTTTCAAAATGCTAATTTCATCTTTTTTCAATCACATAATTAATTGTACCAGAATAGGCTTTTAAAAATTAAAACTATTATCATGAGGTATTTTAGTAATTTTGATTATTGAATGAAATATATGTACCAAATCTTTGTTTTCTGATAAGAATGGGACAAGGGCCATGCACTCGAAAATACAGTGCTTAATTTCTTCAATGTTTCTGTAATCATGTCTTGATTTGGGGCAGCTATTCCATGCTACTATTGGCGATGAGAGTCATAAAAAATTAAAGGGAAAAAAAAAAGTGAATTCTCAACCTTTTTATGTGAGAAAATCTAGCTAAGTTCAGGTCTTGGGAACAAAGGAAGTATTAACACTCCTCTGGGCTGCTCTTCCACTTCAGCTAAGAAGCTGTGAAAAAATAGACTCTTTCAGGGCTTGAATGTGAATGAGTTGAACTCTCCTGTAACTAGAAAATCTTTTCATAATCAGATAGAACTGAACAGTTTTCAGTTGGTCATGTCCCATTCATTCCCTCACTCCTTATCCTCCACGTGCTGATTCAGCTTGTAAATGAGCACGTTAAGACTTTTGAAGTCTGATCAAAGATCCCACACTGGCTGCAGAGAAGTGGAAAATAAGGAAGGCACCTTGTCTTTTGTGCTCATCCTTGTTGTTGACTTTACTGCTCCATCACTGTCCTCTAAACCAGAAGCAAAAAATGAAAATTCCTCTGGAACTTGGATGGTATTTTAATTTTCAGTTATGACTAATCCAAGACTAGACTAATCTTAGGCTAGTGCTAAATTATTTTGTTCTTTCTGTTCATGTGCTGATTGCTTCTCAAATCCTACTGCCTCACCTCCCCAATCTTAACTGATGCTTCTATCTAAAATGTCTTACAAGAAATATTGCTGAGTACACCTGCATCACTAGTCATGTGGGAAGAAAAAAATTGCCTGACCCATGTCTAAAGGCCACACCTAATGAACCACTGATGCATTTTTAATCTTCCCATGTCATTGGAAAAATGAGGGAAGGGGAAAGCATCTTGTAATTAAATATTGTTCTCCTAAGTATGATCAAAAACCCCCTTTTTGTACGAGGTTCCTGTAGTTCACCTGCCAGGAAAGGACTGGCAGGGAAGGATTCTGCCCATGCTGAGTATTTTGAAAGAAGCAGAAATATTTCTATAGTCTCTGGAGTGGCAGCAGTAGCTTAAAGTACATTGGTAAAGCTGCCCTGGATAAAATATTACAGTTTTCAGTTAAGAAACTTAAAATTATCATCAAGATATGTTTTTTCATTGAGTTTGGAATAAGCTGGACAATGTCTATATTGTTGCTAACAGGTGCTCTCCTTTTTATGTTGACCCCTGAGAGTACCTGGACATTTCAATTTTAAATTACGGAGGTAACCTCGATTTTTTTTTTTTTTAATCAAATGCTCAGTCCTGAGTCAGTGACTCAAGCTACACCTTCAGCTCATGACTGTTAGCCCACAACTTTTATGCGCTTGTTGGTGTTTATATGTTTATTGCTGTTTTTCTGCTCCTTCCACTAATCCCTAAATTGCTGGGCAGGATAAGGTTTTTAGTTCTGTTCTTCTTTTGAACTACTCATCAGTTCTTGTGAGGAAGAAGGGATGGGTCCCATGCCTGTTATCCATGCCAAAAAGCTTTCTGCAGGGGCAGACCTTGAAAGGGTATCATAAGGTCCTTGGTAGATGTATGTGTAACTAGATCCCTGTGCTTTTATCTTTGCTACACAGGCCATCTCCCTCAGTAGCAACCTCTTCTCTTGCCAGGGAGCATAGCACCAGGAAAGGTTATGAAGGATTTCTTTAACTGGACACTGGTGTAATTTTACTGCCCAGCTCTCTTACTACTGAGAGTTTCTCACTGTCCACATCTGATGTCAGTTCTGAAATGTACCAAGCTGACCAAAAGGCTTTTACTAGTCAGCAGCACAGTACCCACAAGCTGGCATTTTTCACTTATCTCAGTGGTTTTTTTTCTTGCAGAGGAAAAAACTAATGGTTTTCTGTATAGCTTCTGATGCAGGGTAAAGTCTATATCCTGCTGTCACTTAATTTCAATTCACATTGCATCTTGCATATGCAGTCAAAAATTATTATTTTTATTATTTGCAGCATGGCAAATGATACTGCTGATCTGCAGAAAACTCTGCATCAAGCCTTGCACTGGGTTGTCCCAAGTGTGTGAAAGGTGTGCAAAGTTCTGGGCAAACCCTGGGGTCTGCAGAGTTCTGTTTTCCTTTACAGCCTCTTATTTAAATGCCTGCTCATAAATGAGGTACAGAAAATGGCATTAAAGTGGCTCATGATGTCAGCAAATATTGCTGCTTGGAAATGTCATATTGCTGTCATTGCACAGAGAGAAAAGGACCCAGCATTGGCTGGTGTATATAGTCAATAAGGAGAATTGATCCATGGTCCTTTCCCGCCCTTTGCAGAATAGAAGTTCTTTTGACCAGGTGAGATAAGGAGAGAAAAAGAAACATAAAGTTGCATTTATGTTTGTTAATAATTTTTATATAAAACAGAAATAAATATTTTTGTGACCTAAAATACAGTGCATTGAAACCTTTCCTAGTGAGAGTGATTAGAAAAGCATGTAGTAATGTCTGATGAGCAACATGAATTCATTGACAACCAGCTGTTGAGTCTTTCATATTTGATCTGTTTCTATTCCTTACGTTTTATTAATGCTATACTTCAGATCTAATAATGCCTGATTCTGTGCTTCTCAGTCAACTACTGAGAAATTAATTTTCTGGCACTTGTTCCTAAGGAAGAAATTATGTGGGATTGAGTCTATCATTCCTGAGGAGCATTAACCAGGCTTTGGCCTTGGGAGAACTCTTTTAGATCCCTCCACACAACACACTTTTTATAAGGATAATAACATACAGTAAGAAACATATTCTGTGAGCTTTGTAGCTTTCTATTTTGCTACACTGAAGTCTGGTGGGGGAAATAGGACCACAGCTGGGAAATCTCTTTGGAATAGTGCATGAGTATGTGTGGGGCCAGGTAGGGAGGGTGCAAGGACCCCCAGCTCATTGTACGGCAATTAATGGGCAGAAATACAACTAATCACGAGTTGTGATGATGTATTACAGCTTTAGATTCAGTGCCTCTGGGTCTGCATGTAAACCCTGAAGACCAGATCTCTGGTCAGCATAAAAAGTAAAGACCAGGATGAAGCTTTGCTCACACCCTGCACTTCCTTTGCTGCTAGAAGAAATCTGAGGATGCTGGGAGGAAGCAGAGGAGCTTTGGCACTGGCTCCATCAGGTGGTCTGGCCCCAGTGGGTGTGGGGATGGGTTTTGCTGCCTGTACAGCAGAGCATTCAACAATCAGTGCATGGGCTGTTACTCCCACACCCACCCTGGAGCCTCTCCACAGCCCAGAGCCACTGCCACAGACCCTGTCATGAGGTGTAGAGCTCCATTTGGCCTGTCCTGATGTCTGCATATAGAGTCATTAAAAAACATGTGAGGGAAAGGACATACGGAGGAAGGAACCATGGCCTGACCTGACGAACTTTTCATTTCATTTAGGCTGCTTCAGCTGCAGCCAGGCTTGGCAGAGAGGGAGTGCATATAGTTCTTCTTATAGGTTCTTTATACCTGCTTTTTCCCTGGTTGTTGTTTTTTTGTTTTGTTGTTTTTTTGTGTGTGTGTGTTTTTGGGTTTTTNTTTTATAAAGCTGACAGATTCTTCTAGTGGGATGGTTTCTGGGGGGGGTCACCATGAAGGTAAAATGGGCAGCCCAGATTTAATGAAAATAAATGGCATTTCCTCATGTGTAACTGTCTCTTATAGAGAGCCACACCTAAGCGTGCCTTGGTGTTTCTGGGACACAATAAGCAGTCTTACAAGCAAGTGATAACACTTCTGATGTTTTCTCAATTTGTCTTTAAAAGCAAACATTTGAATGGGGGCTCTGTTTCTGCAGTACAAAGGTTGCAAAATTTGGGCTGCATGGGTGCAAACAGTAGACTGTAAACCTTCTGCGTACCTTACAATGTCAATATGTGTTCTATTAATCAAATGAGTGCTGTGTCCTTTTCATGAAACATGTATAAAGTATGCATCTCCCTTTGTGTTTTAAAAGGAGTTTTAGCCTGTTGTTTTAATACACAGACATATTGCAGAATTGGTGTCACACAGCATGTCTTCATTTGTATTTTCTATGTTGCACCACAGAACTATGTTGTTTTCACATTGTAATGTACATTTGTGAGATGCTTTTCTGAAATGAAAGTAAACAATCAATGCTTAAAAAAAATATTGCTTGAGGAAATAATTTTATTAATCTTACACACAATATCCTTCCTGTCATATAGTGGAATTTTGATGGCAAAATCAATAATGTAGTATTCACATGGGAATTGCTAATACGCAAATCAGTGCATGGTGCTTCTGTTCTTGGTAGAAAAGACAGCCTGTGTTCCCTCAACCTTTTATTGCTGTGCAATCAAAGAGAATTATGGACATAAAAATCCAGTAAAATATAATGGAATATTTCATGAATTGCAGTGTTTACTAACAAGAGAAGAAGTTGCTCTTTTCAAGTCGTCGCAGAGCAGCAAGCAGTATCTGGGATAGTAATAAAAGGCAAATTATCAGTGTTTTCCTTTAAAGCCTATCATGGAGGTAAAACTAAAATCTAATGCAATCTGGTAACATTAATGCATGTTCTTTATGGCATAGAGTGTGAATACTGGAATACTAATGGTTAATCATATTTATTCCATATAGCAATATCATTTTGTGTTATTGAAAATAGAAAGAAATATAAATTAAATATAATGAAATAATTTAATTTTTCATGGTTATAGAATGATCTAAATACACAGAACAAGACCCTGTGACTGCCTGCTCTAGTAATTGCTCAGTTGTATGCTTATTTTCATAATCAATGCATTACTCAGACTATCTTTTGGGGAATTTATTACCTCATTTTCAGTTTCATGGTACTTAAGTATGCAGTAGGCAATCCCAGAGAAAACTGTGATCTGTAGAGCAAAGAATCATGGTGTCAGAGGTCAGAGTTCTTTGTTTTCATTAATTTGAAATCACTCTTTAATTTTCTAAAAGGGGCAAAAAGCATGCAATTTGCATTTAAAGTACAGCTTTCCTGCATTACATCCCCTTGAATGTATCTTTTGGGTAGTGGACACTTATCATAGAATTCCTCTTGACTCTGGAAACAGTGCAGAAGGTAGCTGAAGAACCTTTGTAACTGTGCAGTACAAGGCAATAAATCTGAAGCTGCCGCAGGATTGCTATGGTAACTATCCAGACTGTCAGTCTTCCAGCCGTACTGAAAGGTAGGTTCAATTTTCAGCTCATCAGCTCCTCTCCATGATTTACTTGTTGACAATGCACATTTGATGTAGTAGTTTTAATGCCCTCTTGCAGCACAGGGGACTAGTACTGACACCGTTTTATATGGCAATGCACAGGAGAGACCCCAGGAAATAATTTAAAATTGTAGAATTGTATTCCTGTCAACAAATGCATGAATGGCAAAAATTGCCAGATTTCAAATCTTGTTTTAAGCTGCTTCAACTTTGTATGGAAGAAGGAGCTGTCTTCACATGGCAGCGTATAGTATGAGCTTAGAAATGAGGTTAAAGTTGCCGACTTACTTAAACATTTATAGGAGGGGATGTGTGCAGGTTATCCTGGAGTGTGTATCCCTGTGCTTCCACCTTTTTTCAGTTCCTTACTGCAGACATGGAAAGGGTTTTGGCATGCAGTGGGGTGATTTGTCTTTTTTGTCTTGTAGTATTCTCCATGGAAATGATCTGTGGTTTTGAATAAGTATGGCAAATGCTGTTATGCCTCAAAAGAGATTACTTGAAATGTAATGTTTTGCATTTACATGCCCACTTACTTTCTCCCTAGGGCAGACTGAGGCTGTGTCAGGTGAGCCAAAAAAAAACAGGGACTGCTGATTGACATCTTGATATTTTTGATTTTGAAGCTGTCCCCCAGCTTTCTGGGGTCAATCCAAATAAGAATAGTGTTTAACTGAGCTTAAAGTGCCTTTGTTGCTGAAGAAAGGAAAGAAAACCACACTAATTTTTAACATGAAATATATTCAGGAATACTGAAGCTTCTGAAGACTGGTTTACTAAGAGTATTTGTGGGTGTGGATATGCAGGTGTCATATGGAGAGTTGTTTGATCCTTTCATATCTAGTTAGAGGTGAAATCTGGTTTTCTGAATGGGGATAAAGGCAATTTATTATGTTATCATATCTTTGATGTAAGTGGATTCTTCTTTGTGTGTTGAAAGCCAGACTCAGAATTTAGCTTTTCTCTCAGTGGGGGTACTGATCAAATTTAACATCTCTGCTCTGTTTCCTGTCTTCAAAAACACTGTAGAAACTTAGTGGATTTTTTACTTCCTCTCTCAGTCAAATTTGGTGGAAACTGACTGGTTGTTGCTAAAGGTAGCAGAAACAGGAGGGAGTTTGTACCCCCTCACATATGGCACTGTGTAATCATCTTTGGAAAAAAAACAAGCAGAGAAAATCTCTGCATACAGCAATTGATATGCTGATAGTCCAGTGTCCTTTAAGTGGAGCTTCTTGACTCGAAAAGGTGTGGCTCGGTTTGAAATAACTTTCTCAAGCCAAACCTTTTGATACCTAATATTATCATTTACCCCATCATTGATTGTAAGGAGGATTTAAAGATTTTCAGCTTGAAGGATCTTTAGATATCCATTTCTTCCTTTCCCTAAAGGATTCCCTAAGATTCCTCTCAAAACAATATATTCATACTAAAGAAATAAACCAACCAAAGCACTCCTGGTAGTAGTGGTGATTTGCAGCAACATATCTGTTAAAAATGTTACCCTTCTGCTGCTGTGAAATATTCCACCTGCTGAAAAATATTTGTTTGCTGTCCTCGGGACATAACTGCTTTTTATCTACTGGTAATAGTCAGTTTGCTTAGTGTGAACACCACATGAAGATAACATGGAAAACCACCCAATTGGAAATGTGCCTTTTCTCCTTCTCACAGCTGAATCTGGATTGTCTTCTGAATGGTAAGAGCAGAAGTAGAAGTGGGTCCTTCATCAGACAGGCAGTGGTGTTCAGCCCATGTGCTCAAGCTTCTTTTCAATGAGAGCTGGAGTAAGTGATCTCTAACTGGATGTACAGGTGCTTTTTTGGTTTTAATTTCCACCAGTGGGATTAGTTGCTATTGTTGGGAAGGGCAATTTTGACCTTGGCTGTCTGCCAGATGCCCATCCAGCCACTGTCTCACTTTTCTTTGTCAACAGGATGGGGGATGAAAATTCATGTGTTGAGATAAGGAGACGGAGGTAACTCATGGTTTACCATCATGGGTAAAACAGGCTTAATTTAGGGGAGATTAATTTGATTTTCTCCTAGTTAAAAACAGAGTAAGACAGGGAGAAAGAAAGGACTAAAAACCATTTCCCCCGCCTTCTTCTTCTCTGTCTCAGTTCACTCTTAGAGGTTTATCTCTTCCACTCCCCAGCTGGTGCAGGGGGGTGGGGACTGCGGGTTGTGGTCACTTCATAATATTTCATCTCTGCCACTCCTTCCTCCTCCCACTCTTGCCTGTCCCTCATGAACTGCTCCAGAGTGGGTCCTTTCCATGGGCAGGAGTTCTTCACAAACTTCCCCAGCTTTGGTGATACCAGTCAAAGCTTGTAGTGATCAGCACAGAAATGAAGACAAGCACATTTCCCTACAGGGCAATGACTAAGATATAAGAGTGGTGGCCATGAGAGGGTGTCAACTTCTGACTTTATGCTGGCACCATATCTGTCTTATATCTGGTGAAATTATGAAGAAATGTTTCTTCAAGAAGGATGGCCTACAAAAATATCATGTCTTCTGTTCCTCAATTAGACAGATCACTCCATCCCATGTGATGACTTAATCTCATACTTGAGGATCAGTATAATATTGTCATTTAGGACCATGGGAGGTCGCATTATGAGGAAACTCTGGAAGAATACGAACACTGCCTTTTCTACGGGATAGCAAGAAGGAAGATCTGAGGAAGGAATACTGTGGTTTTGTTTAAGCATTTGATGGTGATAGATGTTGGCTAGTGTTGCTTTCCAGACCACACTTGCTTGAAGGCAGTAAAGCTGACATTTTATGGCAGGTCACAGCTAGAACTTTGTTTGAGACATTGTTTCTTGGTTATGCAATTAAGTAGAAACTTAGTAAGCAGCCATATTTTTACAGTCCTAAAGCTCTTTAGTAGATATATATACCTCTCTGGAGACGGATTCAGTTCTTCTTGGAAAGCTGCTCAAAATTTTCTTTATGTATTTTATGTATATCACAAATTAGAAACATGCCAATAAAAACCTGGTACCATTTTATAATTAGAGCTATGTTCAAATAATCTTTTCTAGAAAGGTGTTATGACTTTGAAAATAGTGCTGATTTCCTAGCACAAACATGGTAGATAATTTAGCAAAAAATCTTATATTTTCTAGAATTGTACATCTTCAAAATTTATCCTTTGCCATAGCATTTGGTTCTGAAATCTGAACCTTCATTTAAAGAGAAAATGATCTCTTGACTCTTATTGCTGCAAAAACAGTCTTAAAAAATGTGAAGGGAAGTGTGCCCTCCTTCATGATCTTGACAAGGTGAAATATGAGAACCTAATTTGAGAGGTTATTAACTCCGGAACTTAGTGCTTTGATAATTTTAAGGCTTGTTCTACTTCACAAAGGACAGTGCTGTCCTTTTTAGTGGGTGCTGCTTTCTTTGCTGGCCATCATTATTAGCTATATTGATTCAGTCATTTATTTTTTGTATTTAATTCATTACAAAGTGCAACCACTGAAGAGGTTACATAACCCAGAAATTTCAGTGCATTAAATTGGAAGTTGGAAGAAGGAAGCTATAAAATGCAAGGGATCCTTGCTTCTTCTTTATCAGAGGAGTTGTCTTTGTTTTCTTGGTATTTCTGACATATTTTATACACTGTCATTTGGGTAGCTTTTGAATTTTCTTCTTCCCATCCATCTCTATATGTTGCTGCCAGGAATTTTTTGTTTGGTTGTTTGTTTTGACAGTGTTACTGGCTCTACGCCATCAGATTCCTGTAATACTGCAGTAATAGGAAACCAGTGACTATATAGGAAAGCATGGGTGAAGGAGAGACAACATCATGATTTTCCATGTTTTTGCAGTTACAGAGCTCTGATACATAAACTAGTGCTAATTATATATGTACCATTAAGCAGTCAATAATATCTCAGTTTTAAAATAAAACATGGCTTTAAAATTTCGTAATAAAACCAAACGCACTGAAATGTAAAAGAGTTCCTTTTGTTTAAAACTGTTTAAACGGTTCCTTTTGGTTTCCAAGACTACTGTCTCCTGCTGAGAGAAGCAGTTGTTTGCAACACAGATCTATGACAATTCTTCTTCCAAAGTGTAGATGTTTGGAAGGGGTGGAAAATGGAGGTAGGTGGACATCTGAGTCTTAAATGATGTACTACATCAATAGATAGCTGAAGCTTTAGAGAAGGGGGCTTAGGGGGATGAAAAATGGAACAGGTGCCTTACAGTACGCACAAACTTGAGCTGGCTCTCTTCAGGTTGAGAATGGGACTTGGTCCTCTGAGGTAAAGGATGCTTCTAGCCGACAATGTTTCTCGTGCCCAGACACTCCACTGAGTGGACAGGTGGCGTGTCAGTATCCATGCTGGCCTTAGTTCCCTGGGAAGGACTGGCAAGGCCAGAGGAGACTTACTTTGAGGACATGCTTAGGAGAACTCCATGGTGGATGGCCTTTGCCTGAAGCACAGGGGTTGACCACATAATGGAGAAGTGCATGGGGAAAAATGCTAAGAGTATCTGGAGAGGGATAAACTCCACCATGAGTATACAGTCACTGTAGATTTCAAAAAGATCCAATAGCTACTTCTTCTAAAAAGACAGAATTAATTCCCCTCTGTTACAGGCAGACAAGTATCACATTGTGTATGCTAATTTGAAGTTTTCTTTATAACTTACTTAATTTGCAATTTTGCCATTCAATTTCCCTGACACGCATACTGAAGCTCCTGAATGAAATATGTTGTTTTAAGAGAAGGTGGAGAGCAGAATAAATCAAGTACGAGGAGGTTGTTGTTCCATGGCTCTTTCCCTTTGGAGAACATGCAGGGAGATTTAGAAAAGGGGGAGTCAGGGCTTGCACTAGAGGAATGTATGGTGGTGACTGACAAAGAATAAAGGGATCCATGTTTTCAGTTAACCATGTCCAAGATCAGGCCTTGAAAATATGAGATAGTCTCTATGTAAACTATGCATAATTTTTGCCAGTCTGTGTCCAAATGAGACATTATCACAATCTGCATTAGAGTGGGTTGCCAGAGGCAAATGCTTGTGTGATAACTCACCTAAGGGAATAATGAATAGAGCCAAACTTCCATGGTGTCAGCTGTAACGTTTTGTTTGTTTGGCAGCCATTTGCCATTTGGGAAGCATGCTGTGCAAGCATCAGAAACACACCCAGAAGAAGGGAGAGAGAAATGAAATATTAGGCTGTATATTTTTGCTTGATTCTAATGGGTTTTTTAAGTATTTTGCTTTTGGAGATCTTTATCACTTGTATATAAATTTTCACTAGTTTAATACATTCCTATCATCAGAGGTACGCAGTACTGCAGAGTCTAAATGTGTATCTGAATTGCCTTTTCTGTTATTTTAATGATCTATTGCAGTCATCTATACATTTTTCCATATGGATCTCTTTTAGTGGTAGGAACAATGAAGTGTTTGATTTGTACCTGAATCAAAGATGGATTCTGCTGATAAGGAAAATCATTAATAGCTTAATTATAGCTTAATATTGGCTGGTGGGTTTATCTGACACTAGACATAGTACAGAGTATCTCGTGGATGATACGGGTGTTTCCTCTCCATTCAGGGAGGTGCAGCTCGTGAAAATACTTTTGTCTTTGAAGACACGGCAGGTTCCTTATTTGCAATGAGCTGAATTTGCTAAGCTTGTTCATTCATATGCAGTATTGCACTGGAATATTCTCCTAAGTGAAAGCAATTTTTAGACATAGTCTGACAAATTTTCTGTGTGGAAGATTGTATTTGTTCTGCATTTAGGTTCCTGTTTCAGAAGCTCTGTATTGGTCTGAAGTCTATGCTTCCTAACAGCTGTTAGATGGCAGACCTCTCAGTCATGGTCACAGTAGGAAAATGGCACTTTGAGATAAATATCGGCTATTAAGAAGTGGCAAAGTCTGACGTATTTGCCCCTCTAGCCCTTATGAACATGTCAGTGTAAGGCTTGGCTTTGTGCATAACATGGTTTGAGTGTTCAGTCATGGGCTGTGTTCAGTCCCATGCTTCCTCCATCTCATCTGTTTCTCTGGCTTGCGTTGTACTGGGTTGAGAAATCTGTGAGTGCAGAGTGTATCAGTTCAGCCAACTGACTGGATCCAAAACCTTTTGCAGATTAATCTTCTGCCAGGCAGGTCACTGTGCCAGCTGGTGCTGTGATAGCATGGTTGCTACTTTGGATGCTAGGGGGGAGTCTGGTGGGAGAGTGCTTCTTTCCACGGCAGCCCATGGTTTCACCAGCCTGGGTATAACTTCGTACTGAATTTCAGGATTGGTGCCTGGATTCTGAGGCCTGGTGAGTGGATTTAATGCAGCCATTTGTTACGCAATTCATGCTGGACTGATTTTCTGTCTCCAGAAGCACTGAACTGTAACTGCCAAGAAGCTCTGAAATTGCATTTGTCTTTATGAAGGGGTTTTTGTCTTTACATATTATGTGTGATTACAAGCTACAATGAATAATATTAAAGTGTTTTGTTGTTGTGGTTTTTTTCTCTTCTGTTCATTGCTACCTATATTTGTCAAGGTACTGATGTAAAGTTAACTCGTCTGTAGTGTCCTGGGTTCTCTGTGCATTTTTCTGAAGTTCAGTCTCAGAAAGTGTTTTCTTTTGCCCATGGACACCACCTCCATTTATTTTTGTTTTGGTTATTGTCCATAAGCAAGTGAAGGAGAATTAATGTAAACAGATGGCCTTTTGTGTTGTGTGAGAGAAGAGGAAAATGCTCTTTCAGTGCAGACCTGTGTAAGCGCTCGTCCAGTTCTTTCCACAGCAGCAATTACAGGGAGCCATCACAGACAAGCACTTTACAGAACACAGAGATAAAGCAGCTGTTCATTCAAGGCAGCTCCTGAGCCCAGATAGGAACTTTCCTTCTGATCCCTGGGAAGTCCTGAGATCACTGTTTAAGGGTGATTGGTAGACTCTGTAGATCCAGGTCTTTCCCTGAGGGATGCCCCAAAGTTTTCAGGTGCATTACTCCAATATTTGGTCCCATTTTAGTACCTCCTTATTACATTTTTGGTGGAGAGAGATCTTTTATCCTCTAAGGATAGGGAAGGAACTTGCTTTGTCTTATGACATTTATCTCCTCTGGAAATTTATTACTTTTTTTCTCTCTTACCAATTTTTTTTCTCTTCCATTAATGCTTTTATCACTTACTGTAACAATTCTTGCCATCCATTTTTCTTATTTGTGTTGGCATCTGTTGCAATCTTTGAGCCTCCAAGGCTTCCGTGGAGAGAAAATGCTTAGTCATGTACTAAACCCTACTTCCTAAGACCCTGTATTATCTCCCTATTGGCTGTATGCCAAATGTCCTACGACTATAGGTCAAAACACCAAGACCTCAGACTATTGGCTAGTTATCCCAATCCTACCTAATCCTATAAAAACCCCTACTTCTGCCCACTTCGGCAGAAGACGCTGTTCCTGGACCCCTTCACGGAACCCCCAATAAAGAACTCGTGGAATACTCCGGGTCGGCTCTTCTCGTCTCTTTTCCCTTGGGCTAGCAAGCGACTACCTGGCAAAAGCTGATTAATCACCGAAGAGCTGGACCGCCTGATAGTCTCAGGCTGATTGCCAGGATTAGTTTCGCGGCTAGGGCGCTTGCCGGACCCTGCAAGATCGGAGCTGATCCTTAGGACGGAGACCGGACCCTCCTCGCTATCCGGACGATTTTAAAACGGCACCCGGGGGGTTTGTCTGCCACCCAGGCTGGCCACCCGGGCAGGGCGGGAAACCCCCGGGACAACCGTTTTAGGCATCCATTCCTTTAATTTGAGGTTAAGATGTTTCACTTTACTTCCAAAGCCCTCCTAATGGTATATGGACTAATGCTTTTACAGTGCCAGTTTTAAGACGCTTTTGCAAAACATTCATGTTACACTTGAGTGTTTCCTCAAGCCCTTATTTGGTGACAATCCCATAAGTATCTACAAAAGTAATTTGGGGGTGTGTGGTGTGTATGTTTTTTTTTCCCTCAGATTCTTTCTCTGTTGTAATATTTTAAAACTAATGGCATGCCGGTGTGTTGTTTTGGATAGTTGTCAGACATATCCTTTCTCTATTATTTCAATCCTTCTTTCCCCTCCTTTCTTATCTCTTCCCACATGTTAGCTCTCTAACACAGGAAAATTAATTTTGATTTCTTCTGAAGACAGTCAGGCCCAATGAGGGCTTTGTTTATGATAAGGATCACTTAGTTGCTTAGGTGTGTGCTACTAACTGATATCCCTGGTCCGTGGAAACCTTTTCTTCAGTACCTGTTCCTCAGCCTTAGTACTTTCTCTTCCTTCCAGCAGTTCTTTCTACCCCAATCTAACAATTACTACTGTTGTCATTTATATAAATTTTGGAAAACATTCACAATTCAAAAAAGTCTAATTATTTAAACCCAAGTGTCCTAGGTTACAATGTAAAATATTCCAGAAGGTATGTATTCTATCTCCATCTTCATGAACTGTTAAAATTAGGAGGGGCAGTGTTTTCCTTACCTTTTCCCCCAGACCATTTCCTGTTAATGGGCCATTAACACCTTGCCTTATGAGTCATAGATAACTCCCTCCAGGAGCCATGTCCTGTTTAATGGGCAATTAAGGACCCACCACATGACTCAGAGAATGACATCATCCTNAACACCAAGTGAAAAAAAAAATAATCAAGTATCTTTTGTTTTCTTAGTTTGTTATAATCTTAATAATGGTAACTTAATTACAGTAGTTGTGATTGGAAGCTCTCTCCTGTGGAAAATGATGTTTATGACATGTATGGAAAACATGTTGTAGAAGTAGAATTAGGATTTTGAAGCTGACAGGCTGTGCTTGAATAACCCAGCTGAATAAATGTTCCCTCTCATTCTTGGGATAGCAAGATTTTCTCACCCTCCCATATTTCTCTTTTCTCTCAATTTTATGATCTTCTTCTGCTCAGTAACAAGATCACAATATTCCTCCTCTTCTTGTACTGTTGTTAGCATTGTCACAGTTCTATACTCTAGAGATATATTTATAAGTTCACAATTGCACTTTTTAAGTGTTTATTGCTATTTAGTGAAACTTGTTTCAAATAGCTTGATGAAAAGTTGTCTTAAAGGAACTTGGCTTCTAATATAACTGGCTAAAAATGTGAAAAATATTTATGACTAAAACATAGTTACTAGAGAACAACTTTGTAAAACTCTAAGAACAAGATCAACTTGAAGATGGTCCCGAGGAGCTGGCCGGAGAGAACCACTCTTACTGATACAGTTTCATGGTAGACTCAGTTTATTTCGTCATGACTCTATCTTTTATACTGATAAGATAGTTTACGTTTTTTACTATAGAACACTCTACCTAATTGGTCTCATTTCTTCGACCCATATATAAACTTTTATACTACTGGTATAAATCTCAAACAAAGAGGATAGAGTTTCAGGCTTCTCCTACCTTCATGGCTCCGTCCTTTCAAGGTGACTTCAAGGGCATAGGCCCTTGCAGGCCTCTGCTAGGCCTCTGTTAGGCCACTGTTAGGCCAATTAGGCCAAGCCTGAGTTGTCCAAACTCCTGGTCAATAAAACGTCTCCCTACATCAACTCAAAAATTCTTCACTAAAATACGAAGTCATTCAGAATCAACATGTATGTAATGGAGAGCTGAAATCAATTCTTCAGTTAGGAACAGGTTATTTCTAAAGAAAAGTAGTAATAAAACACAATATTTTCCTTTTTTTTTTTTTTTTAATCTTTTTTACATAAGGGACCATGTTTCACTGTGATCATTGCCTTATACGCATATGAAATCAAAATTTTCATTCAGCAAGTGCTGCTTAAGGCTCTGAACCCTGGAAAATCACTTTTTCCACCTGAAGCATTTATGTAAGAAAATCTCAGTAGTAAAGCTTAACTGCCTAGTATCTCAGTATAAAAGAAGTAACTGTACATCTATGTGAAATACACTGCTGTATTTGGAACCAAATATTGGACAATAGCAGATGATGCCAAAATGCCGATCAAGTAACAAAGACAGTGGATAATTACAAAATTAGTTGAGATCTGTGAGATACATTAGGTAATTTTCCAGGGCAATGTGGCTTATTTTATGAAGATGGTATTTGCTGAAGTTTTTTATATGCATATATATTAGCTCTTTTTTATCCTTTCAAACCCTTAGGACAGTTTATAATCCTTTGGGTTGTCCTTTGCTTTGGTTTTTCCTTTCATCTTGTCACATCTCACTTGAATCAGTTGCATAAAATAAACTTCGGATGCATGCAATGCTGATTCCATTCTTTTGTTCAAGACAGTTTTTCTTGCTTTATATAGTGAAAGTGAAATATCCTCTACTTGACCTCCGAAGACCTTTTTGACATGTTGCACACTTTTCCCTGATATTGCGTACTCTATATTTCATAGTATCTGTTTCAATGCCCAGTATTATTTCGTTTTCTGTACTGATATCCATGTTCTACTTGTTTCTTCTTACCTGTCTCATTGTTATAAAACCTCACTTTCCCTCTAGGATACAACAGCTGCTTTAGTTTTGTAATTAACTGATGCACACCAGTTCAAAGAGCTGAAGATGGGGCTTTAATCTGAAAGTTCATTCAGTTGCAGTGTATGAAAGACTCCTGAAACTTCCTGGATCAAAACACTGAGATAGTTGCCTCATTCTATTTTTGCACTATTTCAGGCATCCACTTGTAAAGAATCCAGATATTGACAAATCACCCAAATACTTGAGCAAGGATGGGAAGATCATTCCATCATAGTGTATGATAGTGTTGGATGGAAAATACATTTGCTTTGTGATTTCTGTGCCAGTGGGAAATCTATTTCCTAGAGTTACTGACATTCTAACCAAGGCATTGACTCCTTAACTGAGGTCACTTCTCTCCTTCCTGCCCTAGATAACAAAACAACAGATTCTAGGTTGAAAAAGATGGTTACAGGTAGATAACAGAATTTCAAGAGTTGTATGAACATGATGGCTTGAGCCCTGCAAGAAGCATGTGCATTGAAGTACAGATAAGGTTTTTAGGACAGTCCTCCAGGAGCAGCACCAGTCCAGTGGCATTTTCCATCATCAGTCAATATAGCTCTAACTGTGGTTTAGGTTAATAGAGGCTTCAGTCATGAACAAGACAACTGTAATAATATTGTACATATTTTTTCTGTCATATTCCCTGCAGAACAGAGCTCTTCCCACCATTTCTTTCCCTTTTAATCCAGCTTATCCATGTTTTCAGGCTATGAAATTCATCCTTGACTAATAATACCGATAGAGAAAAGACTATGTTTAATACAGTTCTCTGGTTGAAATATTAGACGCTGTTTTTTCAGCTTCCAGGAAGAAATAAAACAAAACAGTGTTGAAATAATTTGTGACAAAGCAGGAAATGGCTTGAGCATGCCTTCTTACTCTTGTCCTTAAACATGATTATGTTCTTCTCCTTATTGTATATTGCCTTATCAGCATGAGGATTAGGCCTAGCAATGAATAAATTACAGGAAAAAAAGTATAGTGCTGTCCAAAATTAACCAGTCTTATTGGCTACTGCATTCAGGAGGATGCTCAAGCAGTATTGGAGGTAATTTCTGACTTCTGCGGTGTATTGTTCTAAGACAAGAGTATTGTCCCTCTGACTTTTCATGTTCTCCACTGTTACTGCTGTGTTCTTCGTTGTGTAAATCTGTGGGAAATGTTACAGCTCCATGTGAAACATGTGAAATATTTCTGCTCAGCTGTGTTCCTGAGGTACTGGCATCCCAAACTTAGCCTATGCGTAAGTTTAACCTATGTGCAAAGATATAGACAGTAAAGGTTTGTTCCTGTCACTGTCCCTGGGAGCAGCTGGGCTCAGCCACATGTGATTAAACCCAACAGGACTGTGGGCTGAATCAGGGTAACTCCTCACCATGCATTGCTATCAGTTGTAGCAGCTGTAGAAATTAGTTTTATCCTTTGAAGACTAGGAGAACAACATTTCCAAACCAAACTGTTCTATGGTTCTGTAAGGTACTTGCTTCTGCTCCCATGGAGCTTTTAAGAAACAAGACAGCCCAGGCTGGGGGGCTTTATGGCTGTAAGAAGTTCCATCAAGGACTGGCCTCTTCTCTTAAGCAGCTAGAGAAAGGACAAAGGGAAATGGCCTCATGTGACACCAAGGGAGGTTCAGGGTGGATATTGGGAAAGATTTCTTCCCTGAAAGGGTGGTTAAGCATTGAAGCATGCTCCCCAAAGAAATAGTGGAGTTACCTGAGAGTGTTCATGCAATGAACGGACAGGGCACTTTGTGATATGGTGTAGCAGGCATAGTGGTATTCAGTTGGAGGTTGGACTGTATGGTCTTGGAGGTCTTTTCCAACCTTAATGATTCTATTCTGTAACACTGGAGGGCTGAATGCTTTCAGATGGCTTCACCCTGCAGCTTCATGCAAGAAAGGGAAGCTTGACCAGCTAATTGAAGTCCCACCTTTAAGGGATATCCAAAGCTGTGCAGGCAAGTCAGGCACACAGCACCGTGTACTGTGACTCAGAAGACTGTGTGTGGGCAGTAGAATGTTCTGGCTTAAACCCAAGTGAAAACCCACATTCGTTCCTGTGATGAGAACTATCAGAATAAACATTTGGCAAGGGGAAGCAGCCCCACTGAGGGCAGTGGCAAGGAAGGAACTGCACATGTGGTCAGTACTTTGCAGTCACTGAGCAGCAGCAGGCACCCTGTGTTCACGGCTGCTACTTCTAAATCCTGCTTGTGTTTCCCTGTGGTCTTATTCTGGGACTGTACTTCCAACAAGTAGTGCTGACCCCTCAAGGGATTCAGGGGCACAGGGAGGGAGAAAGGAGCCATCCCTGGTACAAGAGAAGCATCATGCTATAGCTTGGATTACAGCTAGTGTTTTCCAGGAGTCGGACCCATGACCCCATCTATCCAGCCTTAGGAGAGAGCAGTCTATTCACAGTGATTTTAATCATTAAGGAAGGAGACCGTTTAACGTTCTTCCTCTGTGCCCTGGAGTCCTTGTAGAGCGGCCAGAAATATCTAGACTTCAACTCTTTCCAATGCAAATTTGATTTGTTACTGCCAAAATGTACTTTCTGTTTTGTTTACATTTGGAGAAATGTGGTCTTAGACAAATTGTCATCACTTCCAAGTAAAAAAACCTATTCCTTGATATTGCTTTCAAACTTCAAAGATAGACTGAGGGGCTGGAAGTGTCAATATGTTATTAATTTTACAGTGACAAGTTCCTGGCCCCAGTCATTCAGATGAAGAGCTGTGATAAAGTGGAGCAGTTTAAAATTACAGTAAGTTCAAGGCAGATATAGTACCTTATTCATAGTATCTTCAGGCAAAATACTCAGATGAAATTCGTGAATTTTGATTGATTGATTGTTTGTTAATCACACCAATGGACCGAATTGATGAAATAATCTGCCCTTGCAAGGTAGCGTGCAGCCATTCTTTTCTATCTTGTGATTCATGCAGTTTGTGCAAGAAATAGCTTCCAAAACTGAATTACAATTGATGCAAGTAGTAAGTAGTGCAGATGCAACTTGTGAATTCCAGCAATACCCATTTCACAGGGGCAGGGGAGACAAAACGCACTTTCCTTATCCCCCAAATCATATTTGATGTACTACATTAATGTGATCATAGACAAGAAAATAGCTCTGAGGGAAGGGTATCACCTTGCTTTGCAGACAACCCCCAGAGTGCTGAGCTGTATTTGCTCATGTCCATGGAGGAAAGGAAGATTGCCCCACAGTGCCAGTACAGCAGTGAATAGCAGGCTTCAAAGACTGGCTCTGTGCGTCCCTCTTCATGTGTTCTACTGAAGTCTTTTTACATATACTGGCATCTCAGCACCTCTTTTTACACAAATTTAATGTGAAACATCCGTGTGTCAGAGTGTCACTGAAGCAATGTGATTTTTCTGATTTTTTTTGTGTAGCTACCTTCCACCTTTCTCTGCCACTATAATAAGCTTCCAGTTCATTATGGCAGTCGGAATGCTCTTTCTCAAGTCACTGAGCCTCTTTGGTGTGTTGCTGCTGCCTGGAGTGAGAGCTGTGTTCCTGTTCTCTCTGTCCCATTCCCATGACTTCATCATCTACCCCTTTTTTGCAGTGGCTGTGCTGTTTTTTGACACTATAAGCCTATTTAATCCCTGGAAATAGCAGAAGACTCCAAGTTTTCCTGCATGAAGTAGTTTTGTGACATTTTGATGTTCACACACAGTGCTTGCTCTCAGTGAGCAGGCAGTGCTGAGGGAGGAGGTGGCCAGAGGAGTTGGGGAGACCTAACCTGGTGGGCCCATCTGTTGCTCACCCAACTCACCTGAGTTCAGCTGACTCTGCTGAGGTCAGCTTGGTCCACCTGACATGTGAGCCTTGTAGCAGTGTCCAAGCAGGGTGCAGAGGTGGGCACAGAGAGACTGTGCATTGCTCTGGCAGTGGTTACACAGAAACTGATTGAACCCCGTCCTAAAAGTATTCCCATCTCCTTCTCCAAACAGGAGCAAATACAAACAATAATTCTTTGTATGTGTAGTCAAGGAAGAGCCGCAGACTGCTCCTATCCCTACAGCTGAGGAGGCAACCATGTGTGATGCTGAGGAGAGTGAGGGTGGTTGCTGCATATAGGTAAAGCCTTATAAAATAAGGGCCTTGTTACCCTTGTAAAATCATGGCTCAGGCCTGCTACTTAGGCTAAGTAGAAGGGAACTATGGGAGAGTGACTCAGCTTCAATAGAGATAGAGAGACATGAGATACGTGAGAGATGTGCTGTGTGACTGCCGCAATGACCACATTGTGGTGTAGGGTGGTTGGTTGACTTGGGCTTGTTGTGCCTTAAAACTGTATAAACTGATAATCAGCTAACTGTTTAAATATGCCTGTTTTTTGCAATAATGGGGCTCTCCTTTGCACCTGCCTGGGGCCTTTGTGTCCCTCTGCTTCATACAGGTGATGTGTGCAGGGGGGACCTGGGAATAGCAGCGCTTGCTCTTCTGATGCATTTGGTGGACATGGAGGAGACAGCAAGAGACAGCTCTGAGTAGAATTTGTGTTGAGTCCATGTTGAATTTGCAGTATGGGCAGCACAAAAAGTGTACTTCGATTTGCAAATGGCTGCATTCTATATGCAAATTACTGAGAAAAGATAAATGTGAAACCCCACAAAGTTGCTTTCAGTTAACGTCAGAATGGAATCCAATTTTAATAAATACAGCCTAAACTTTTAAAGAGCTTTCTCTTAATTGGAAAAATGTTTATTTGCTGTGTTCATTTTTTCTTAATGAATATTTGAGATGTGTTTGGACTATATTGCATAACATCAATAAACATTTTACTAGCGATATGTCCAGATTTGTGTTTGTGTAAATAAGTTTACTTTCCTGTTTTTATACCAGATTGTAATGCAGCAACTCTATTATCCATGTTGTAGCCTGCAAAATAAGCAACAATTTAATGACTTGCTGGGACTAATTAAAGATGAGTCTTGCTGTTCACTCCTTATTTTCACATAAACAAAATTGGAAGTAGTACATCAAAACTTTAGATGGCTTCTTGTCCATTTATACATTCTACCTGATCTGTGAAAATTGTCTGCTTGCTGCAGACACATTCAGGTGGGAAAGTTTTTCCCCTCTTTACAAGACTGTGAGGCTAGTGTGCAGCTCTTCACAGAGGGAGACAGTTTGCTCACAGTCTGCTGGAACTTACCTTTCCAGAAGGTAAGCACAATGCCCAGGGCTTTGGCTGTGTAAGGTGCTGGACACAGAAGGAAAATTGCTTTTTTATGAACAAATGGAGTTGAGAGGGTGACAGAATAGTTTGCAACAAGTTCAGAGGGCAGAGGTGCAAAGGGCAAGACATTGTAGCAGAAAATGGTACTTGGAAAATTTTTGTATTGTAATGCTAGAGAAGTGGTAATATCAGAGGATTTTCATAGACAGAGGGATTCACTACTTAGATTTTTGTATGGCTGTGGTCCTAATTTAAAAGACAGGAGATGAGCATATGGAGGTTAAATATATTCTCTCATCACCCTCGCTCGCCTTTGGTGTTTTGTGGTCTCTTCTCCTTTCTCTTCTCTTCTCCTTTCTTTTTTTTTCCTTTCCCCATGGTAGTATTTTTAAATTAATTCCTCAAATTTGAAAAAAAAACTGCTTTTCTTCTCAGACTATAGGAAAGCCTCTAGAATTAAACCACAAGGTGTTAGAGCTGTGTGATTTGTCACATTCATGTTGAAATAAGAAATAAGGTTTCATTTTTTCACAAAAAGGAGGTAATATGAGTCTCCAGGTCAAAACATTGTGTTATTTATTCAGTCCACCCAGTCTGGGTTTTTTGAGATTTCTAATTTTTTGAAAGCGAGAATGACATAATAAAACAATAATGAAAACTATTTAAATCAGACTTACACCATTGGAAAGAGACAGAGGCATAGAATGATGTTTCAATTTAATTTAATTTTAATTTTGCTAGGAATAATTGATTTTATCCAGATTTCTATTATGATTATTGAAGTTTTAAGTAAGTATACTTACTGCCTATGTCTGCCAGTCAAATTCTATTTTTTTTTTCTAAATTCAGAATTAATGTGGATTTATGGCACTCCAAATTTCTATGGAAAAGTAAACTATGATTAGGCAGGCAAGAAATCCTTCCCTGCCAAATGAAATTGGCTTTCATGTTAATTACAGAAAACAGTACTGTTACAATAAGATCAAATTTTCAAAAAGAAGAGATTAATGCCTTTACTCATTAATAAATTAAAATGTATGTGATGGCTAGTTTAGCAACTGCTTTCTGCAGCAAGCTTTCTCAGTGACTGTTCTGGCACCCTGAAATTAACACTGAGATTTCTAATGGTAGATATTCTGACTCAGACACACTGTGTTTATTGAATTGAGGATATGGATAAGGAATTGTTTAAAACATGGGGGGGGGAAATGTTGCATGTCCTCACCTCCCCAACATGGTCAATCAGTTCTGGGTAGTATTTCTCTTATTTGATCACTGTCTGGGCCCTATCCTTTCTATTTTCTTTTTCTCCATAAATTTTTATCATCTTTCAGGAGCAAATTAGAACACAGATTCGTGGGAAGAGCAGAAACTGCTAATTTATCTAGGAAAGGTGAGAAGCCACCACACATTTTAGTCTAAAACTCCATTAATTTGTTGACTAGTAATGAAGCTCTTCAAGGCTTTTTATCTGTTGTGTTTCTCCATTTTTGAATATTCATCTTAGAGGCATGCAAAGGTTGAAGAGGTAATGCAAGGTAAGGTCATATGAACCTATTTTGAACACGCCCTTTGTGCACCATATTTGATGAAGTACCTTAAATGAGCACATCTCAAATGTGACTTCTGACTGACTGGACATTGCAAAAAAAAAATTAACTGCTCTCACTGCTCAAATACTTCTGAATCCCACATGCAAATACAGAGACTGTATTTTTCTGGTACGTGGAGAGGTTTTCATGTTATCCAGGCTGGGTTTTTAATTTGGTACTTGAAATCAAAAGTATAAGAAAAATTAGAACACAGAAATATTGCGTGAATAGCAGAAATTGATAATTTATCTTGGAAATGACTGTGATTAGCAGCTGCCACACAAATGTACAAGATATGATCAAATGGTAATATGTGAACTCAAGTAGGTGTTTCATCCTCTCTAAAACATGTAATGAATGAGCTCCCCTGTGAACTAATCAGGTGGGGTTTATATCCTTTGTATCATATTTCAATATGAAATAAGTAGGTGTTTCCTGTTGCTGATGAACTGTTGAAACAACACTCAAATGCAGAGAGGTTAAATTATCTATTCCTTATAGCACTTGAGCACTTCTTGAAGGTCTAAAAATTAAAACTTGATATTAGCAATTTCTTTTTTCTTTTTATAAAACCCCAAAATTGCATAAACTTGTGATGTTGTCTGAACACACTTGATAACAGCTTTGCCTCCACACCATCCACTAAAAAAAAAAAAAGGTAAACTTTCCCTGTTTATTTCTGTCCCTACCAGCTGCCTTCCTTTGCTAGCACCAGTGGTTCTGTGTCAGCTTCATGAATCAGCTGGGGAAAAAAAGCTCCATTCTCTAACCTGATTCATCACAAGCCTGTTGAATTAAGTGACTAAAAATGGGAAGGCCATGTAAGTAATGAAAGTAATGGCCAAGGGGGATGAAGACAGGGGAGGACTGCTGTATTTGGCAGCTGTGATGATGAAAGTGGTTGCTGAACGCTGTTGGTTTATGCTACACTTAACCCAGTGAAATTGCAGGCTGCCACCAAGGGATAGTCCTGCTTCTTCTCCATCCCTGCTGATTGTAGGTCAAGTCTTGGGAAAGCAAACCAACCTAAACAGAGGTTCTGTGTTAGATCTGAGCTTTAAGTGGACTTGTAACCTCCTTGCTATACCAAATGCAGGTAGGAGTAGTTTTATCAACAAGGTGTGGGATGTGGAGAGGAAAGGTGATAGTCTCATGGTGACAACCTGCATGTATGAACTAAATTCGACAAACAGCACATATCAGTCATCATTCTTTCCTTTACATTTACCGGGTGAAGGTGAGAAGTTCAGTTGTCTTAGGCAGTGAGTCTCTGCAGGAATTTTATTGGCATTTTTTCTGTGACTTCCTGGATTTTATAAAAAAAAAAATTCCATCTTGGAGCTATAAAATATTTGCTGAAGAGCTGCAGACTGCTTATTTTGGTTCTTCCAAGACTTTAAATATCAGCAGTACTGTTATAAATTGTTGCCACCAAGATTGGCCTCCATAAACTGGAATACTGAATCACAGTAAAGGTGAACCCTGCTCTTAAAGTCTTACAAATTAAATAAAGACTGAAGGAGAAGTTGTATTCTCCTTATTAAAGGAGAATTAATTCTCAGTGAAATTAAAAAGGGGATCTTCCTTCTGTGAAAGTGAGTAAAATAGCTGATTTTTAACAAAACCCGTCCCCTTATTGTGGATTTGCTTAGAGAACACAGAAAGAAATCAGGTTTTCTGAATCTCAATCCTGCATCTTAACCAGTCATTCTGGTCACCTTTCTTTACTGTATACTTTAAAAATAATTAAATTGCCATATTAAGAGAAGGCAGAACTTTTTGGTTAGTGCCAGAGAAACCGATTTAATCCCTTATGCTGAGAGAAAGGTGCACTGGTTATTATTAAACATGTCCTTGATACAGCCTCAAGCTCAAAGGGTCATTAAACTATGGCCAGGAGCTGCTAAAGGAGAATTTCTCTTTTTGCCTTTTTTTTTTTTTTTTTTTTTTTTTTTTTTTTACATTCCTTCTTCAGGCATCTGGTGTAGGGGTCCCTCACAAAAAACCCCAAAACCCTGTACCCTTAAAACTGTCCCTAATTATGTGAAGAAAACAGAAAAATATTAATCTGGAGGGAAATTAAATGAAATTACAACTCCAGATGATCCTCCAGACAAATGAGACCAGAATGAGGGTCACTAACGGGAATCACAATACTGGGCTAAACTGTCATTTGGCTGGGAGAAGAGTGTCTGGTCCCAGAGTTTTAAATCAGAAAACTTTCATGACATTGATCAAGGCCCTTTCAGTTTGCCAAGGAAGATATGCTCCTCTGACCTTCAGTAGGAGAGCATCCATTTGATTTGTTAACATTTGTGTGCAGAAGCTGTTAATCTTATTAACTGTTGAAGGCTGATTTTATACTATCACTTTCAGATCAGTATGCAAGGAGATGGTTCCTGTGTGACAGAAGGCAGAAAGAAAACATGTCTGATTTTGGGTTCTGATATCAGCCCTTTCAGAACTGTGATGTCGGTATTTATATTTCTTCTTAAAACAAAACTTGCCAGACTGATGGCCTCCGGGTGAACAGTGTTTTAAGAAAGTTTCCTGTTCCCCTTTAGCCATTATTTCCTTCTCCGTTGCCTATTGCTGCATAGGTTGTCTATAGCAGTGTGGTTAAGTAACAAGTGGTAGTAATGAAGCCTGCAGACTTCTACTCTAATCGAAACCTGGTACTCTTCCCATTAAGTCTGCAGGATGTGTGTTGCCTTATTAATCTAAACTACTGTTGTAATTTCTTCTCCCCATTCCCCCCCTCACCCCCAGCCTGGCATTAGTGCAGATAAGGAACGCACTTGTCTTACGTGCCACGTGCAGGAATTAGCTGCTAATTGCTGCCGCTTTTGTTAGCCTGAGGTTAGCTAGCACCTGGTAGCTAGCTCCTCGCTCAACCAGAGGGAGCTGAGGGACTGGTAGGGGGGCATTCATTGCTCTCAATAATGGATAAGATCCTGAACTTCATTCTGGTCACTCAGCACCAAGAAGGAGGAGTTTGGCAGCTGGGTGACTCTGTCTGGAGCTCCTGTGGTGTGTCTGAGCTACTGCTATTGCAGTGGAGGGAGGCTCTTTAGAAAAGCGCGTGTGCTCGGCAAGGACAGGAGGCCGCCAGCGCCTTCTCCTTGAAGGTGGGCAGCTGGAGCTGCGGGAGCCTGGCATCCATCCCCCGCAGGTAAGCGAGTCTCTCTGGTCGGAGGTGGAAAGGTTTCTCTATATCATTATAACTATCTAATAACTAATGCACTCTTGTATTCTGTGTGTATGAACTGGAAGTTGTCCTTGCTGCTGTGGTTTAAAGCCCTTTTGTGCGCAGACGCGCTCGAGCTGAAGCCCCGAAGGTGGGCTCTGCTCCAGCCCGGAGCCCTAGCGCTGTGCCCATCTGCAGAGGCACGGGCTGTGTAGCAACCACTCCAGCTCATGCGAGGACATTTAGTGAGGTTTTGTGAGAGGTGGAATATAAATCTGTCTGGATAGTTTTTTTAATGCTGGCTCCTACCCTCCCTCCCCATTCCACCCTGCCTTCACTGTATTTTTTTTCCCCCTGAGGAATCACTGAAAATAACTATGTACTCTTGGTGGGCTACTGCAACAGCTTTTTATTTTAATCTGTAGCTAATGCTGATAGAGAAGCCTTCTGTGGTTCGTTACTGTAAGTCTGCCCTCTTTGTCAGTGCTATTGTGGCTTTTTTTTTCCTTTGTGTAATTACAGATATATTTATCTACCTATGTGACAGTAATGTTCTACTTTGCATAAGAGATTCATAAATCAGGAATATTGTGCATTGCAAAACAGTTGAAAACCAACATATTTTCAAAGAGGTTTCACAATAGAGTATATTTTTATGGTGTGTGAGTATTTTTTTTTTGCCTTAATTATACAGAAAAAGTATTTAAATAGATTAGAATGGTGAAACTTATGGCAAGCTGTTAATAAATGGTGGCTGTGTAGCTGTACACAGATCGTGCTCACTTTGAATCAGCTTCCACCGTCACATTCTTCTGGTTGCAAGATAATCTAAAGCTTCATAAGTAAAAGAATTTTCATCACAATACAACTGACTATTGAAGAGGAAAAAAGAAGCTTGATGCTATGTAATCTGGAAACTCCCATATATGAATTTTTGGATACCAATGAAGACGAAACAATATCATTTAAACTTGAAAATGTTGCCCCTTTAAGGTAACATTTTTCTTCTTTGCATTGTCAAAGACAACTGCAGTTGCTATACTAAAGCACCTTGAAGGTGCAGTGGTAGCACTCTGAAATTTGACAGGTTGAAGTTTGGAATTGAATTATAGTGACAACCTTGGCCCTTTATACCTCCTCTTAAGGTAAAACCCAGAAAAAAGTAGCCAGTTAATAATAGCTGTGTATATTGGCATAATGTATATGCCTGAGAGGAAGGAAATAGGGCTAAAATGTCATAAATGAGGATGAAATGGACTAGCAGAAATTAGTTGCTTAGTAGATGTGTTTCTTTTAAACTACTGGTCAAATGTAACCACCCTGGAACCCTTAAGGATAATTCAAAGTGATCTCTTAAGGTGATAGGCTGCATATAGAGGTGATGATGCATGTGCTTTCAGCACGTGAATTAGCTGTTATCCAGACTGCTGCCTTTCATGGGGTGCAGTCAACTGAAGGTCTCATTTTGTTGGTATGTGGAGAAACAAGATGCTAGGTAAGCGCAGAAAACCTTGCAGAGGCAGTGAGGACTGACCATGTCTGGGGCAAAAGAAAAGTAAAAATCACATGGCTGAATAAAAACTTCCAAGCTGTTGAAAGAATAGCAAGGTTGGAGGGAGTTTTGGTTGGTTTGTTTGGTTTTGCTTTTTTTTATTTTTTTTTCCGTATTCCTGGGTTTGTGTGTGCTGGGGCTTTTTTTTATTATTTTGGCAATTTTTCTTTTGTTTGTTGTTTTTTAGATTTCTGTTTCTTTAGGATATATTCAATTTATGCCTTTGGTTTTTTTTTTCCCTTAATTTATGAGATCCAGAAATCTCCTTTTTAAGTCAAAGTATAGGGGTGTTTTTAAGCTGGTTTTGCTTTTATAATTATAGGTAGCAGATAATATGAAAAAAAAATTAGTATCTGATGTCACTTAAATTATGTTGTTCAGCTCCATTTATTTGACAAGACTTCCTAGCATCTGTTTTGCTTTGGTCCTGAAACCCTCCAGACAGCTTTTGTTCTGCAGCAAGTAAGCTGGGAGCATGGAGAGTCAGTTGGTAACGTGATCCTGCATATCCAGATGCAGGAGTAAGTTTACAAAGGCAGCAAACGTGGCTTTGCCAAATGGCCTTGTCATGTACTTTTAACAAGACATGCTGTCTGATAACTTCAGACACAGCTGTAAACCCTGGGCTGGGACAAGCTCTCAAAAGGCTGCTCTGACTGCGTGAAGTGTCACTCTGCCAGCCAGGCGCATCTGGAAGAATAGGCTTATGCTCTGCTTTTCATTGAGATTCTTGGGGTTCCAGGGCAGGTGGGATGGTGGGCACAAAAGTAAAACTATGGCTGGATACAAATGGACTTTAAAATGTGTCAAGCTAGTCATAAAGAGCTCTACTTCATATTGTGGATTGCTCTTCTAATCTGATTTCCAATGGAAGCCTATGTGCTTACTTGGAAGCATGATGCGTACGTGATCAGAAGTTTCCTAAGACCATCTGCTTGGATTTCACTCAAGAGTATCTCCCGTGTGATAATTGGCATATTTATGAAGCTTTCTAGTAAGCTTTATTCTTCTCAAAGATAAAGCAGCAAGTAGACTGTGCATTTGTAAAACTCCCGGTCTTAACAGGGAGCTTCCTTCTATTCTGGTGGAGTGCCAGTTCTGCCATACTCTAAATAGCTTTTCATTATCACTTAATACCCATGCACATGACAGTATGAAAAGCACTTATTTTTAATGCTTTTTATCACTGTTAAAAACTTGTTCTGTTATATATATGAGCTTGTTATTCTGAACACAAAATACACGTACGTGAGATATGCACACACACGTACGTGAGATATGCACACATAGTACGATAGTCATGACAGTACTAGGGGGTTTTCCCCATTTCTCACCCCTACTGAATTTGAAAGCAAAAACTTCAGGTTCTTTGAAATCTGTAATACTGAATGTTTGCTGGGTGGTTAAGAATATATCTGGTTGTTTTCTCTAAGTGTAGACAACGTATGTGTAAGAAAGGCAGAAAGAAAATATAAAAATTCTTGTCAGAAATTGTCTTGGTTTTGAAAGAGAGGTGCCTGCCGAGGAATGCAGGAGCTTCTCTTGGAATAGAGAATGTAAACCACCTCCCTCCAAATTATAAAAATTTCTAAAATTAAAGGGGTTCTCAGGCAAAGATATGAGGATAGGAATAACGTTTCTTTAATATGTATAAACAAAATAAAATAAAATAAAAACCAACAAACTACAACCTAATAGGAAAATTAGAACAAGATGCAGTATTAAACAAAAAAACCAAAACCTGATAATTGGAATACAACCTGACACCCTTTCAGTCAGGGTGTTGGTAGCAGTCCAGTTTAAATAGTTGCTCCAGTAGTCCTCCTGGAGTGACAGATGGTTCTCTTGAAGCAGAGATCCTGTAGAAGGGTGGAGCTTTCCTCCAGTGGTCCAATGGTGATGTAGAAGGGTCTGGTTTTTCCTCTGGGAATTCACTGGGAGAAAAGACTGCTCCACTGGGAATCCAGTAGAAGGCAGATCCCTGTTCTGTCCAAATGCCCAGATGATATCCAAGTGGGAATGCTTGGCTCCTCCCCCTGGGGGGAGCATCTCACAATGGGATGATGTCATTCTATGAGTCATGGAGGGGGTCCTTAATTGCCCATTAAACAGGAGATGGCCCTGGGAGGGAGTTATCTATGACTCATAAGGCAAGGCATTGATGGCCCATTAACAGGAGATAGTCTGGGGGAGGAGGCAAGGAAAACACTGCCCCTCCTGGTGTTAACAGTTCATGAAGATGGAGATAGAATACAGACCTTCTGGAATATTTTACATTGTAACCTAGGACTGAAATCTTAGACTCAAGAGACAAAAAATTTAAAGATGGTCTTATTTCTTCCTCCTAACTGATGTTGTTAGTTTAAATACTTCTTAGTTTCATTTTTCCTCTCCTCTATAGCTTATGGGTGTGCAGAAAAAAAACTGAGGTAGATGTGTCTTTGGAGCATTGCAGATCTAAGGTCCCAGAGTGAAATCTGTGTTGGATTCTGTGGGTCCCAGAACCCTCAGGTGTATGGGTCCTGGGGCATCTTCTGATACACCATTTCAATTTAGCACTTTAGTGGGGCCATGAAGTGAAAGTCACCAGTAGGCAGAATTCAGACTGCTTTTCACATGTGCTGGTGCTCATCAGGGAACAATGTGTTGGTGGAATCAGCTCAGCTGCTTCTCTGATAATGCAGTCCTGATGCAGCAATTTGTACACTGTACAGCCCTATTTCTTCTTCTCTGGGCCTATCTCACTCAGAGGAACCACTCAAAAGCATTGGCTGTGGTGAATCAGGCTGGTGAGTTTTTGAGTATAAGTCAGAGATGCCCTGCCTCCAATGGAAGTGGCTTTGCAGTGATCCCGATAGGTTTTGCCTCCTCTGTGCCTGCATTGTGGGCCACAGTGTTAGACAGAAATAGTCCCTCTTTGTATTGTCTTATTTCTCATTTTTTTAGAGATCACATGATGCAGAACTTTAGATTCAGAATTACAGAAGTAATTTCTGGGCTTCAACAAAAGCCTTTTGCATGCATTTTTCTCTTTTTGTATGTGGTTTAAGGCTAATATGTTTTCTTACATTTTTGTGTATGCTGGATGGGATTGACTTGGAAGAGAATTTCCAGGCAGGACTTAGTATGATTTTGGATGGTTTTAAGGTCTCCGAAAGGGATAAAAGAGGAAGGAAAGTCAGTGGGATGGCTCTGTACATTAGGCAGTTTTGACTATATAGTGCTCAAGGACAGTGATGATAAGGTTGAGTGCCTTACTTGAGTAAGAATCAGGGAGAAGGCCAACATCCTTGTGTGTTCTGTTACAGACCACACAACCAGGATGAAGAGATAAAGTATTATATAAGCGACTGGCTGATGTTTTTATGATATTTTGGGCTCATGGGAGAGTTTATCTTGATGGCTGCCTGCTGGAAACTCAGCACAGTGGAGAAGATGCAGTCTAGGAGGTTTCTGGAGTGTGTGTAAGATAAGTTCCTGACACAGCTGGACCTTCTGTTTATGAACAGAGGAGGGCTGGTGGGAAATTTGGTAGTCAGAGGCCAACTTGGGCACAGCCACCAAAAAATGAGTTTTTGATTCTTGATGAAGTGAGGAAGGGGGTCAACAAAACCTGTACTTTGGATGTCCAGAGGGTGGAGTTTGGCCTATTGAGGACAGTGGTCTGGAGAGTCCTTTGGGAAACGGCCCTTAGAAGCCAAGAGATTCAAGAAGGCTGGACATAACTTCAGAAGGCAATCTTAAAGTCACCAGAGCAGCCCCATCCCTATCTATCCAAAGACAAGCCAGCAGGAAAGAAGATGAGCCTGTCTGAGCAGGCTGGAGCTTTTGTTGGAACAGAGGGGAAAAAAAAGAGAGCTTAGTACTTCTGGAAGAAGGGACAGGCAACTAGAAGAGAACAAGGATGTTGCCAGATCATGTAGAGAGAAAATCAGAAAGGTAAAAGCTCATCTAGAATGTAGTCTGGCGACCATTGTAAAAGGTAATAAGAAGTGCTTTTATAAACACACTAACAAGGGAGGGCCTCCATTCTTTGTTGGATGCAGAGCAAAACATAGCTAAGAATGAAGAGAAGGCTGAGATAATTTATGCTGTCTTTGCCTCTGTCTTGAACAGAAAGACCAGCTATCCTCAGGGCAACCAGCCCCCTGAGCTGGTAGACAGGGATGGGGTACAGACTAGAGCACCTGCAATCCAGGAGGAAGTTGACCTGCTTTGCCACTGAGACACAAGTCTATGGAGATGAATGGAATCTATCTGAGGGTCCAGAGAGAGCTGGCAGACAGGACAACCAAGAAATCAGGCCCAGCCAGCATGTGTGTAGGAAAGGCAGGTCCTTTTTAAGCAGCCTGGTTTTCTTCTGAGACCAGGTGACCTACCTAGCAGATGAGGGAAAGGGTGTAATTGTTTTCAACCTGCACTTCAGTAATGCTTTCAATACTAACTTCCACAGTACTCTCCTGGAGAAGCTGGCAGCCCATGTCTTGGACAGGAGCAATCTGCTGGGTGAAACTGTCTGGGTGGCTGGGCCCAGAGAATGCTGGTGAATGGAGCTGTATCCTGGTGGCAGCCAGTCACTATACTCTCTCCAAGTACCTGAACAGAGGCTATAGCCAAGTGGGGGTTAGTCTCTTCTCCCAGGCAACAGGACAAGAGGAAATGGCCTTAAGCTGCACAAGGGGAGGTTGAGGTTGGACATCGAGAAGAGTTTTTTCACTTGAAGGATTGTCAAGTATTGGAACAGGCTGCCCAGGGAGGTGGCAGCATCACTATTCCTGGAGTGCTTGAGAAATAGCTGGACATAGCACTTAGTGCTATAGTTTAGTTGGCATGGTGATGTTTGGTCAAAGGTTGGATTCAGTGATCTTGTAAGTATGTTCCAACCTTAATTATTCTATAATTTTGATTTTATAATTGATTTTGGTGTGGTTTTTTTTTTTTTTTTTTTTTAGTGTCTTCAGTTGTTGCAGCAGACCTCTTATTAGGGATAGAAATGAGCCAAGACACAGACTCTCATTTAATAAGATTTTATTCCCAGTTTATTCTTCTTTACAGCTTTGCTATCCTGTCTGTGACTACAGCAAGCTCCTACTGTAGGGTCCCACTGCAGACTCTGCCTGGTGGTTATTTTCTGCTGGATTATGACCGCCAGTATTACTTTGCGGACTCTGACTGCAGGCTTTTACGTAGCTTGACTGGGACTGCAGGCTCCATCAGACTGAGACTGACCTTGCAGCAGATCTTCTATAGCAGCAACTATCTTCCTTGTTTTGCTCTTTGTGTTTCCCTGGATTGCTCCTCCTTCCTGAGGGCTCCTCTGCCTCCTCCTGATCTTCTTCCTTAAGGCTCCACCTGACCAGCCAACCCACTCCTTTTATCACACTTATCTTTACTTGTCACAGCTGTGACCCATGAAGGGCAAGGTTATTCCTCTTCTTTGTAATTAGTACAACTTGAATTTATCAGGGGTAAGGTAGCCCCAGTCAGTTTTTCTACACCTACATTCAGTCATTAGATGACAATTGTATGCATTTTTCTTCTTTCTTTTCTATCCAATATAAACCACAGTACGTGTGACATCTGGTCATTCAGCCACCACAGCTCATCAGATAATCTTTGAGCATACCATCAGCAGATAAAACAGGTACTTCACTGACAATTTCATGGCTCTGTCCAACAGAAGATTTAATCTTCAAACAAAAATCACTCAGTTTCAACATCGAAGAAAGGTGGTAGTGACTGCTGAAGTGATTAAAAGAAAAAACAAAGTGATTTTTGCTTGATGTGGGTGCAGTGTTAGAATTGCCACTTATGCTGTGATATAATGGACTTGGGCCTTGTAAAATCAAAATTTCAGAATTGGTGCTTGAATACAGTGTTTAGAGTGCAGTAAGGTATGCATGTGTCTTTCCTAGAAATGTTTATATCATATTTGTATTAATTAGCTTGATATGTGGTATAAATGTAAATAGTTTTAGGCATCATAAATGGGAAAAACTATTTTTCAACCCTCTCTGTTAGGAGATAGTTACTTTGCATTATGCATGTCTTAAGTTGCTTGAAACTCTGAGTATCAAAGTTTTGTGTAAAACTCATCTATGGCTCCTATATGACTCAAAAGATCTCTGAGGGAAGGAGGTTTACATTAAAAATATAGCAAAAGCAACTCTCACGTTTCTCAGAGCACATGTATGAAAAGATTTGCCCATGTTGGAGTCCCATAGGAATATTGCTGAGAAGCTCTTTTCTTCCTGAAGTGTTTTGGTGGTGTTTGTGTTTTTTTGGTTGGGTTGGGTTTGTCTGTGTTTTCCTGGAATTTGTTTTCACAGTTACAATATTACAGCTGGTTGAAACTTGGCATGCCTGTTTTCAATGAAATGCCAACACTGATTTTTGTTTTGAATGAAGATGAAAACAAACATTAGTTTGTCCATAAAACTGAGTTTTCAAAGCACATTATTTTAGCTTAACTGAAGCAGTATTTTAAGGAAATCAAAACATTTTATTCGGCTTCTGACTCCTCTAGTTGTTCCCTATAATAAGAAATAACATCCTAGATTATATGTCTTTGAATGAAGCATGGCTTTTGAGAAAGAAAAAGAAGTCAAAATATTTTTGTTGTTCTACTTTTATTTATTAATTAAAATCCTTAAAAGGAGTCCTTGACATTTCAGTTTCACCAGAATGGCCATTTCTACCATTGGTTCTGAACACAACTGAATCATATTAATGTTCAGAAAATGATTAACATTTCAACTTTGTGCAACATTTCCCAAACCAGGAAACACTGACTGTATGAGACCTCTCTATGGCTGATTCTGTCTGTGGCCAGGGGACAAAGCTCGAGAATACTTCATTTCTATCTTGTTATTTGTTCCTGGGCAGCAAGAGAGAATTCAGTTATTGTTAAGAGGATGTGAAGTACTTCCTTGCATTTAGGGAGCTGGAAATGGAATATCTGAGGTGACAGTAGACTGACTGTAGGTTAAAGATGAGACAGTTGGATGAGTTAGGAATGAGGGCTGTGCTGTCAGGTCAGTGGTCACCCTGGGTTTTACCACCATCCTATCATCAGCAAGGATTACAAATGCCGCTGAGGAAGCATGTGTTCTCTTTTGTAGCTCCCAAAAGATTTATTTGGGCCGAGCTCAGTGTGCAGTATGCTGTGGTGGATCTAGCTATTTTCTCTGCTCACATTCTTCCTTGGGGCAAGTAAATAGGGAGCAGGTATTTAATGATTTGCGAGGGGAGATGTGTAGAAGCTATACAGCAGTAAAATCTCAAGCAAATGAAAAGCAAGTCTGTTCTTTGTAAATATGGTGTAGAATCTGTTGCCAGACATATTTAATTTTGATATTTTTTTAAAAGTCAGTGTCCCTATGCTTTCCAGGCTTGAGATTTGTAGTAGTTGTGCCTGAGTTGCTGCTTTTTTTTAATATATAATTTATTCATTGGTTTTGCTGCTTTTAAATGTATTTTAATTTTGATTATTTGATTAATGTTGATCATGATTCTCATGTTCTCCAGAAAGCTTTTAAAGCTAGTGTTTAATTTCTGTCTCAGAATTTTCATCAGGAGTGTTTGAAAATGGGCAGTGTTGAATGCAAAACTACTGTTTTACTTTTCTCAAAATGATGTTTGTGTTTACCTGCCCTTTCTTCAAGTGTTGAAGGAAAAATGGATGTATTTGCTGTTATATAAGCATGGCTTTGTTTTGCCAAATTCATCCCTTCCTCAGCAGAACCCCACAGGAGAGCCCTTGAGAGACAGTAGCATCCCTGTGATTGATTAAATGTCCAGTAGTATATGCAATGAGAGATTTGCAGCCCTGCTTGTCTGAAGGGCTCTTGGACAAGAGACTCCCTGGGCACCTGAAGGCTTTGAAGAGAAGTGATGCCCACAGATGCAACTGCCTTCCTGAGCTGCAGCCAGACCTTCCTCTTCAGGTGTCACATTTTAAATATATATTCAGTTGTTTTCCCTTGATAAAAGCCACAGGGGAGATTCAGTGGCCACTCTTGAAGGAATGTGAGCACTGTCAGTGACTGCCTGTATTTAGTGAACTGCAAAAACGAGGCAAATTTCTGGTTCACCTTTGCACAAAGGTGCTTAAAATTACAGGAAGGAGAGGTAAGAAAATCATGGGCAAGATGAAGAAATGAAACTTGTGGGGATGTAATTCAAAGTCTTATTTCTCATTGAGAGGCAATATCAATAGCCACAAATCGGCTGTCTAAATTAAACTACAAGTGAAGCTTATGATGAAATTTAATATGGCAATAAGAACTAAATAGAAGATTACAGTGTCAGTGGTAGATTGTAGGTATATTTTCTGACTTGAATTTAGGTCTACAACTAGAAGTTTTAAGGTGTTTGTCTACAGTGAAGATAAAAAAACTTAGTTTGATCATTGCTGGAATAATCTCTTGCAAGTAAACCTTGAACTATACTGAACCCTATAATCACTATACCCTAGACTATTTTTAAAATAAGATTTATCAGCATTTTTCAACTAGATTACAAAGTATAAAGTTCCTATGCATGCTTATGAAAAATGCGCAGTAAATATGCTGCCAAAGTGGTTTTTGCTCCCTTCTTCAAACCCTCCAGCTCTTCAAGCTGAAAAATAGTTTTCTATGTGTACTGCCTAATCCTTTATTATTTAAATGTATGTGGTTGGAGCTGTGTTTTTCTATTGTTTGCATGGGTACTAGATTGCATTTCCATGGGATTTGAGTTCAATTTGTCATTATTCTCCAACTTGGAAGTTGGTGCACATCTCTGGATGCTGGCCAGAAGGAAAGGTGGGAGGAGAGGTGCAAGCTTCTAAAGAGTTTTGGATTTGAGCACTAGGCAACTACACCTCCTTTCCCTTTTCCTTATGTGCCAATATATTTTGGGGTTGATTATGGTTTGAGACTGGTACCTGAAGTTTAAACGTTTATCATTAGTTCTTACATATGAATAGGGTGTCTAACTCTTGTTATATTGGTGAAGATCTCAGATGTTCCTGCATAGGCACCCCTTGTGCCTAACATTGAGCATCCCTTGTGGCCTTCAGCTGTTAGTCCATAGATATGTGAATCTTCCATCAGCCCCATCTGGAACATGTCATCCCTTGGGCACTATAAATGATGTAAACATCGATGGCAAGGTAAACTGCTTTGAGCTTCAAGTCAGGACAGACTTCAGGCTCCTAAAGAACAATTTGACTTTCCCCAGAGTAGATACTTTAAATCCATTGCCTTGACTAGTGACTATACTGGGAGCTTGAATGCTTTTCAGAGACTCTTAAACATGGATGTCTTAATCTTGGATAGATCCCAGCCAGAGCAATTACCTTGCCTCTGATAACAGCTTGGGATTTTGGCTGCCTTCGATGTTAATTTACATTATGAGAACTTAATTTTTGTAGAATGGCAGCTTTCACTAATAACAAACCTTTAATAAGCTTTTCCATTTTAGTGCTGTCCTTCTTTATTATTAACTACATAATGTTGTTGCTAGAAAACCTATATGTAGATGTGAATACCTAGCTGGAGAATACTTAGTTCAGTAATTGTCTGAGCTGAAAGTGGCTTGCTGGGAATAATTTGTACGTGGGCATGCATCTAGTCTCCCTATGCACATATTCACTAAGAGCAGGTTTCTTGTATAATCTGATTTAATTTCAAATTATTCTAACAGCACTTAACATTATTTTACATTGCTTCCATAGAATAAGTTATATTATAAACAATAGTTCTATAAATTATTTATTGATGACTTTTTATGTGGTCTTGCTTAGAATAGTACCTGCAGCAGTAGCAATCCATCCAGGAGTAGCCTACATCTTAATCACTCTGACTTCTGAGAAACAAGGCATATCTCTTTACTAGCAGCTTCCTAGGCTGCATATCATGTATTGCCTGAATTGTTGTCAGTGTAGATCCTATTTTATTTCAACAGTAATGTTATTTAAAAAAAAAAAATCAAAGAAACAGCAACAAAAATCCAAATAGCAGCATGAATATGTAAACTACTTGATTTCCCGTTTGTATTATTCTTATCAGAGTAATTTAAATTCAAAAAGACGCCCGGATCTTTGAGTCCAACCTTTGTCCAATCACTGCTTTGTTAACTGAACTGTAGCGCTAAGTGCCACATCTGCTTGTTTCTTTAGCACTTCCAGTGATGGATGTCTCCCTGGGCAGTCCATTCCAATGCATGACAGCCCTTCCTGGAGAAATTCTTCCTGATGTCCAGCCTGGACCTTCTCTGGTGCAGTCTGAGGTTGTGCCTTCTTGTCCTGGTGCTGGTTGCCTGGGAGAGGAGGCTGACTCCCACCAATAACATTGCTTTGTTGACTGTATTTTACAGAAAGGCTATGGGTAAATTGTCAGTTGTGGAATTTGACAAAAAAAACCCTGTAATTTAAAACTGTAACAACAGAATCTGGAAATGTTCTAATTTAGGGTGTTGTAAGTATGTTCCCTATCAAAAAACTGAAATCAGGTTTGGGAAGAGGGGTAGGAGAAAAATGTCATACAGATACAATTATACTTCCAGCCCTAACAGAGGAGTCTTGAATTTTTCCCTATATATTAAGTAGTGCAGGCTGAAACATTTTTTGCTAATGACTAGCAAAGGTAGAGGGGAGAATTAAACTTGACTAGAATACTGAAGTTTCCTTTTGAGTTTTTTAAATCTTGATTTTGAAAGAATCACAAAATAATTAGGAAAATGGGTAGAAAAACTAATTCTTCAGTGATGAATTTGATTGAGATATTTAAGCGTATGCTCAACTTTGAACACCCAATATATTCTTGGGCTAGATCCAACAAGAAAGTATGTAATTTATTTTATCTAAACTAAAAATTTAAGATTTCAGATTGCTTGCTCACTTACTACCTATCCTGGATGGAAACAAATTTTGTTTGCAGAAAACTTTCATGTTTCCTGTAAGCTTCAAATAGTTCTTATGAGGAGACAATTCACTGACAGAATAATGGTACGAATTCTAACTTGATTTTACCTTTTCAGATTTTAATGTAATTTAGCTTTGGAAGCTCCTCTCCAATGTGGAGGCATTTCTGGATTCTGTTAGGGCCTGACTTCCCTGTTGCACTGAATGGGAGAATTCAGGTTTTTAAATTAGGTTTTATGGTTTAGACTTTACAGCTGTCTGCGACTAAGCTGATCCTTCCTTCACCAAGGTGTAAGTTGATGTGGTGCATAAGTCACTGGAGTGTTAATTTGGGCTTGCAGATAAAGTTTTTCTTTTTTTTTTTTTTTAATTTTCTGATGTTTGAAATAATCACATGTAATCTTTTCAGACTTGGTTCAGTAAATGCTTTGTTGACATTCAGGTGATTTTTAGTGTGAAAGCTATGGTTTTGCATTGGGATGCAAGGCACAGGATGATAGAGAAGTAAAGACTGATAATGGGAAACTAATCTGATGTGTTGTTCAGAAAAATGTGGAGGTATGTTGTTTACAGAACATGCCCCATTATCACAGCAATAATAAAATACAGCCAGTAGGAAGATAACAGTTCCTAAACTTGGGTCAATCATTGAGCTTCTGCACATAGATCCTCCTGAGTTTGAATAGGTATTTCTGGGCTTTCTCCAGCTGAACACACTGCTGTCTCTGGCTGCAGATACCCAAGCAAGGCTTGATGGTGGTTGTGGCTGAGGTTATTGTGGTGCAGCTGGTTTGCAGAAACATGTGAAGTGCAACTAGTATAGTTAGCTGATAGTCAGCACAGGACAGCTGTACTTGGTTTAACCATGCTTCCTTGGGGGCTAAGTCAAGTCTTAAGCCCACACAAAAGGCCAGTTAGCATGTGCAGAGATAGTTGTTCATCTTTTGAGCATCAAACTAGTAATCTGCAATGACTTGCTTTATAAGTTTCCCTGTTTTGAACCCTCTTTTTAGAACTTGAGAACTTGTGACCACTACTTGCTTCTTCAAACTTGTACCTAGCTTGAGAAGAGGATCTAGCAAATAATATGCTGACAGGGCATCATCTCCTTAGGCTCACTCAGTAAGGAAAGCAAACAGATGTATTCCTTGCAAAAAGTTCAGCACTTCTCATTTTAGATAGTACTAGGTCTTCATTCCATCCTCATGTCTCTGAAAGGCTTTTTAGATACTGGGCCAGGATCCTTTGAGATCTCCCTAGAACTTTATTTTTGAAAGTCTAGTTTCTGCAGATTGCTCTCTTCGTTCTTGTAGCTGATTTTTCTTACCTAGTCTGTTTTCTTGTCAAATCTTTCTCATATCTGTCTTCTGAGCTCCTACTGTGTGACTTCCCTAATTTGTTTTTAATCCAACAGATATCTAAACTTATGTTTTTCTTGCCTTTCTTGTCTATGCTTCAGTATGTACATATGTGGGTTTGCTTTGGTGAAATATCTATTTCTTCCAAATTTTGCTTATTATTCTTACTATTCCTACAAGGAAGGTGGCCATCCTAGATTTTACCAGGGCATGGTTTTAAATTGCTTGTGTTTGTATAGGTCCTGAGTTAAGTTTGTTATCTGACAAACATGGCCATTCTTCCCTTGATTGCTGGTTTAGAGCAGCTTTATTGGAGCAGGCATGCTGTTCAGTATTGAGCCTTAAATACTGAAGGAATGGGATGCTCTGGGAAAAACTTTTTTCATGCAGGTTTCATAAGCTAAGGTTGCATTTGGAAGCACAGTCTAGCTGCACTACAGATATTAAAGTGACCAAATGACTGTACAATACGATACTATATGACATGAATACAGTGTCCATATCCTATCACATATTTAGTGAAATAAACACATATACAGTGTTTCACGTGATGCCCTGACTGATGCCAATGATGGTCAGTTATGGATGATGATGAATGACTGATGTCAGTGATGGAGCAATACTTTCATTGCTTTTATACAGGTTTCACTTGCAGCCTTTTAATATCTTCAAGCTTTATTGCCTTGGAGAAAATAGTTGCCCAGCTCATTTTAAGAGTCAGGTTTATGCCCAGCCAATCCATGAATAAAAACCCTCTCCCTCAACACAATTTTGCTCAAGTTCTGTTTTGTTTTGCATTTGTTGTCTCAGTAAATGGTGTTTGGATTACAAAACAGCTCCAAACCCTCACAAAATGCAAAAAACTCCACCAGGGAGTAAAAGAAATAAATTTCAAAGTGATGCAGAAAGCAAGGATGACAAAACTACCAGCCATAATTTGCTTAAAAATCAGGTGGTCTTTATTTTCATGCTCAGCACTCATAATCAGGTTTGTTTTCATGATTCATCTCTCAGATTTGGACTCCAGGGTTAATATGAGTAACTCATGCTATACCTCCATAATGGTGGGTTAAGAGGGGCAGGATGCTGCAAAGGCTGTAATTGCTCAGAAATTACTGATGTGGTGGCTTTGTGCCAACAGAGTACTTGTCACACTCTCCAATGGTGAGGCAGTGATAGTGACCATGTGGGATATCTATTCTGCCTGCTGAGCTCCACCACTGAGGAGGATACTGTCCTCTGCAATACTCTAATGTGGAGCACAGCTTCATAGTCAGAGCTTCTTGTCAAGCTGATACACCTTATTCTGATCCTATTTTAATTTGTCAGGGCAAATCATGTCTGAGACTTCTATGAGCAGTGTTGCTTGCAAGCTGAGGATTGATTTGGACGTCATGATGGAATGCACGTGTCTTTCTCTGTGATCTTTGATGATGAAAGACAGGCATGGTCTACAAAGATGACATCCCACTTTTCATACATCTCAGTTCTAGAAGTGTTCTGAATGAGGGCTGTTTTTTTGTGGGCCACCTCTGTTGTGTGCTGGAGCGCATGCACAGTGCATGGACACACCCCTGCCCTTAAGAGTATGTAAGTCATAACTTTCCATTGTTCCTGATTACACTAGAGCTAGCCATATGGCCATTTTTGGGCTATCCTGAAATACAGCTGGACTCTTTCAATACCCCTCCTTCCCTCCTAATCTCTATAGCAGGATAAAGCTGAAGCTACCTAGTTATATATAAAAATAGGAGGCCAGATGTCCCACATGAGTCACAAAGAATGCTCTGAGACATTTCACTGAAAATACAGTCTTTAGTTTCTTAGACTCAGGAAATTTCAGTCTGTGCAGAACTTAGAGTATTAAAATACAGCATAGCATTATGTCATGTCACACATACTCTCAAAAATAGAATCTTGTTGATGGCTTTAAAGTTAACAGTATTTAATTGTATGTTTTTTCACAGATTTTCAAGATGCTTGGTGGAATTTTACACATAATAAGAAAGCCAAATCCTTTTTCACTTTGTGTACTGAAAGAGATAGACTGCAGCCCAAGGATGGGATCCCATTTCGTTTTGCCCTCAAAACTTTACTTGCTCTATTTTAATAGGCAGAGCTGTGTCCAATCCACATTTCCCTGCCTCTCTTTGAAACGCTCTGGTTAGTAGAAAGCATTTGAGGTTGTAAGTCTTGCCCCTCAGAGTCAGGCAGCCCTTTAGCCACTATCTGCAATGGCTAAAATTGTCACGTTTTAATGGAGGATGTTGCTATAAGTACAGATTTTCTATGGCAAGAGCCAGGTTTTACACAGTGAGTTTGTTCTAACTTTAACTCTTCAAATAGCTCTAGGTCACTGGAGTAGGATCTTTCAATTAAAAAATGTCTGCCGTATAGGAGAGAACCAATATGTTCTTTCTTCATTCCAAGCGTGTTGCTTGCAGTGCAGGGCAGAAAAAAGTTGAGACCAGATATATGCTAGCAGGAAATCTCCTGGAATAGGGTTTTGGCTGGTGAAGTCTGGCATGGTAAGAGCTTCTTTTTGCAATCTCAGTGTGAAAAGATGATTCGTACTTGGGAATATATCCCTGTGACTTCGGCTGCATATGCGCATTGCACAGAGCAAGTGGCATATAGATTGTACAATATAGAAATCTACACATGTGAATTAGCATGAATTTAAATGCAGGGTGACTCAAGATAGAGGTCCCATGTACCACACACTTGGGAAATGGTGTTGCTTCTTGTGGAGTTTTGATCTGCATGCTCTTGCTCTCTCTTCCAGAACAGATGTGCACTTGTCCTTAGACTAGGGAAGCAGTTTAAGCCATCAGATCTGGTGTATTTGGACAAGATGAACTCATATTAAAAGAATATTTGTTTCATGACCCTTTCCTGGATTTGGAATGTAGGCATGCTCTGAGCACCTACTGGTTTGAATAGTGAACATGTTCTCCTGTTCTCTCATTAATTACCTAATGCTTCATGCATCATAAAAATAAGGTAGTCCTAAAAAGCAGGAGATAGGCTTTTTGATCATATGAGTTGTGTTGGTTGCCTAAGTATTGTGAACTCCATGTTTAGTTTTTGTTTATATTAGTGTTTGAGCTTGAATTATGGATGCACTTTTCATATGAATATTTCTGTTTTGGCTCATAGAGCGGTATTGGAGCACTTACCTCCAGGGTGAAACTACATGTTCCAACCACCAATGTGTGCTCAGTCCATGGAGTTAGAAATAGTCACCTTCCCATGCACTATATGTGTACTATGGGTATCATGTAGTCAACACCTACAAATGGACTTTTCTTGCAGATGTTAGCAGAGAGTAGTTAAATGCAGGATGCAAATAATTAGGGTCTCAAAATAAGACTTCGGCCTTGAGATGATTCTCAGTTTAGGGAGATACAGGATGTAAGATTGAAATAGACAGACCCTCCAAGAAGACTTGGGCCTAGGAGTTAGTGGAGTTGGCGCAACTCCAGGTACACAGCTTGAATTAGGCCTCTTTATGAAATAATTAAGTTTATTTTTAGGACATATGCTTGATTATGTAATCCAAAGCTTAGTGCGCATGTGCCACCCGAAGGGTCACCCAGCGGACAATGACAAAGAGGAGAGCCTTCCTCAGAAAGAAGACCCCCAAAAGGGTTGGAAGACCCCCGAATACCAGTAGAGCATGCACAATGTAAGATAGTGAAGTAGATTTTAGGAGTCAAAAGTAGGAGGAGAGTTACAGGAATATTGGTGAATATGTATCAGCATATAGTATATAACCATGGATTATGATGTAAACCACTTTGTTTGTGAGGCAGGGTGAGGAGCCCTCTCCGTACCCCAGTTGGTTTTGCTTATGCTTTATACGAACCTAAATTATACTTCTTGCCAAATTTTGTATATGCTTAATAATATACTTGATTATATTCATTTATATAAAACTGTTGAATTAAAAATTGCTACAAAATTTAATTTTGTTGTTTATTAAATTGGACAGATACAATTACACTCATAACACCAGTCATATAATAGAATAGTATTTATGGTGCTATGATGACTATCCACTGCTCTGTCTGTATTTCAGTGTTCAATCACTCTACCGTGAGCAATATCCTTGAAAGGGTAACAGGATGTGAACATCCTGGTTCATGAAGAACATATGCAACAAGATTATTAAGCAATTAATCTCCATAAATAATATTTTTTTTGTGTATTACTGTAAGCTTCAAGCCTATTCCAATACTTGACAGCCCTTTCCATGAAGAATTTTTTCTTAATATCCAATGTAAATGTCTCCTTAAGGCTATGTCCTCTGGTCCTATGGCTTGTTACCTGTGTGGGAGTCTTCCTGTCTCCATACACAAGGGCACCAGATGCTGGGGTCTTTGCCGACACAGGGGGGTCCCCTTACCGGGATGCCCTTGTGAAAAAGTCTGTGCCAGGGTCAGGAATGAGGCAGATGGGCCTTGCTGTTTGGTCTTCAAAGATGTTTATTACTTCTTTATCACAGTTCAGAGCCTTAGATGACAACAGGCTTGGCAACTCAAGGCCATGTGGCAGAAAGATGCAAAATGGATGATTTCAAGGATTCTTATACAGATACCTTTTCCAATTAAGTTTTACAATGTATCTTAACACGTACTATGTTTTTTCTACAAATTCCTAATTATTTGTCAGTCATGCAACATCTGCATTGTGACTTTGTCTAACCAATCACTGTGCTACCAAAACTGCAGAAAATGGAGTAGATGAAGAAAGAAGGCTAAGTTAACACCCCAAATCCTACATCTTGTCTTTCATCTACCTTCCATACTAAAAACCCAAAACCTTCTTTTTTACTCTGTGATAAACTACACTATCATCTACTATATACATTAACAAAACTCAACTTCTCACAAAGTCCTGGAAGCTTTTTTTCCATGGCCAAAGACCAAAAGATGTGCTCTCCTGAGAAATAAGACCTCTCAAGACAGGCAAAGGAATATTTCCTGAGCCCTTGATTCCCACAACCTGGAGAAGAGACAAACTCCCACCTGGCTCCAAAGTCCTGGCAGATAGCTGTAGAGAGATAAGCTCTCCCACAAGCCTCTTTTCCTCCAGACTAAACCCCATTTGTACCTCACAAACCTTGTGTTCCAGACACTTCACCAGCTCTGTTGCCAATCTCTGAACACACTCCAGCCACCTCAGTGTCCTTGTTCTAGTGATGGACCCAAACTGAACATGATTCTGAAGGTGGGCCTCACCAGTGCAGAGTATGTAGGGAGATTCACTGACCTGGTCCTGCTGTCCACACTATTGCTGATACAGACCAGGATGCCACTGGCTCTCTGGGCACATTGCTGGCTCATATTCAGCTGGCTGCCAACCAGCATCCCCGGGCTCTTTTCTGCTGGGTTCTTTTCAGCCACTCTTCTGCTAGCCTGTAGCATTGCAGAGAGTTGTTGTGATTCATGTTGCAGCAATTTCTTCTTCCCCACTTCATCCTTTAAATGTATGTAGCTGAATTCTTTCTGTGCCTTCCAGAGTTACTGGGGAGAAGAACTCAGGAGTGGACTGAGTTTTACAAGAAATATTGCACCCTCCTTCTAAAACAATCAGTGTTTCATAGCTTAAAATAATAAGCCTCTTCAGCCTTTTGAAAAAATAGACTTGAGTATCTTTAATAGGAAACAGTATTAAAATTCCATTTTACTAAGATGGCCAAAGTTCAGCTATCATTAATTATCCCAGACCACTGAACAAGTCCAATCTAAAAGTTTATATCAAAATATCATATATTATTAAAGCTAATTTTCATTTAATTATTCACAGAACTGTAATGGATTGATTTGTCTGCCGTCCTGGGCTAGAATTTGACTCAAATTTTAGAAAAAATTGTGCAAAACGTTTCTGTAATTTTATTTGCAGCATATATAAAAAGTGTTGGTTTTGGTTCTTTTTCCTTGGAAGAACTTGGTCATTAACGGAGTTTGTTTTAGAGGGATCCCATCTCAATGGATATGCAGAGATATATAAGCCTGAGCACTGAAGAGAGCATGATTCTTCATATCTTGTATGTCTTTTGTGTTTCAAAGTGCTGACTAGCTTATCTCTGTGTGAAACAGGCTCACCTTTTAGTAAGTAATCTTTTTCTACCAATATTAAAGAAAGGATTAAGCAATGCGATACCTAGGATGCATGTGCATTATATTCACTCTGTAGGTGATGGTATTCAGTCAAACCAGTGCAAGGAAGAGATGCAAGACCACAGCAGTCTCAAGTATGTTCATATTGTATATTGATCTAGCTTTTCCTCAGTTGGACTGAGTTGAGGCTTCTTGAACTGAAGTCATACCTGAACACTATTGGATGCTGAATTTTAATCAGTGAGCTTGCCTAAAGAGTTTTTGGACCTATTTTAGACTTTAAATATATGCTGCAATGTGTGTTACTGAATTTTTTTGTCCGGAAAGAAATTTAGTTTTTCTTTTTTTATCAAACTTCTCTTTGCTAATTTAATTTTATTTGACATTTCATATCTCATTACAATTTGGGAATATTATTTTCTATTTACCTTTTTAGGTGATTTATGATTGTACAGAACTTGATATCAGTTTTGTATTCTCTTGTGTGCTCAAACTGAATAGTTCTGCTCTATAGTCCTCTAATGCAAAAGTATTTTCCATTAATTTGCTGTCTTGCTCTCTATTTCTTGTCTTAGACTTCTGTGATGAAAGACTCCATGCAGTAATCCAACTGTGAGCATGTAGCACATATATATATATAATTACCTGCTGAAGAGTTCATTGTAATTCCTAATATTCTGTTGTCTTTTAGAAAGTCATCAAAACTGAGAAATGTCTGTGGGATGGCTCTGGTTGTGTGTGTTTTTTTTGTAGTTGTTGAAGTGTTTTTTTTCTTTTGTTAACTGGTGCAGTTGATAATGGATGTACTCTACAGTCCTGAAATGGTAATAGCAAGTTTAAAGTCTATCATTGCTTTTGATGGCTTGATTATGTGCCTTATTTTGATACTTGAATTTCAGTTGCATTTTATTGCCCAGTTTCTCAGTACTGTGAGAAGCTCTTCATAATTTAGATTTTTGGGAATTTCTTAGAGTTACTTAACATGGTTTCCATTCATGTTCCTTTTATCATTAAGCACATATTAATCTTTAAGTTGATCTTTCCTCCTATTTCAAGATGGCCATGTTTTTCATAGCTTTTAATCTGGAACCTTGCTGGTTTTGTGACTGCTGTCCTGCTCCCTGATTGAAGGCATTTTGTAAACCCATGAGATCATCTTTTATTTGCATGCTAGCTAATTCCTTCAAAGAGGTTTTTAGTATTTTTGTCTATCAGTTCTCTTGCTAAAATCTGTGTTGGGTCTTCTGTATATCATAGACAATCATTAATCTAACAATGCTGTTCTTTACTGTAATTTCCCGCACTGAAGATTATTTAAATGATAGATTGTACAAATGGGATTTTTCACAAGGGTTACGACAATACTTTGGCAATTTCATATAAGAAGTCCTTCAAATCTCTTGGGTGAAAGCCATCTGGCCTTGAAAATTTGTTACCATTTTTTTATCCAGCTATCCTACAGCTATCCTGCTGACACATTAGTTTAAGATGACAGTCTACAAAAAAGAATGAATTGCTGTAGGATCATTCAAATATCTTCTAGGGCAAACAAGTCTTGTAACCATTTTGCAAGCTTTACAAGGGTAAAAGGTTTCTTGTAGGCTTTTCATTCACTCATTCACTTAATTGTATTTGAGGGAAAACAACTGTTGCTGCTATGGCATTAGTAAATTGTCTATAAATTATTTACTAATAATCATCTTATTTTCCATTTAAATTGCCAGAATTACAGTGTATTTTATTTGCTTTGACTTCTGTGACCAGTAGCTGACTTCTGTTGTCCTATTGAACAGGCAGACAAAGTGATTTTCTTTTTTTTTTTTTTT
>VXBU01008166.1:107570-117775 GCA_013400315.1 Bombycilla garrulus
CCTGTTCTGTCCAAATGCCAAGATGATATCCCAGTGGGAATGCTTGGCTTCTTCCCCTGGGCGGAGCATCTCACAATGGGCTTATGTCATTCTATGAGTCACCTGGTGGGTCCTTAGTTGCCCATTAAACAGGAGATGGCCCTGGGAGGGAGTTATCTATGACTCATAGGGCAAGGTGTTAATGGCCCATTAACAGGAGATGGTCCGGGGGAGGAGGTAAGGAAAACACTGCCCCTCCTGGTTTTAACAGTTCATGAAGATGGAGATAGAATACAGACCTTCTGGAATATTTTACATTGTAACCTAGGACACCTCAGAGGGTCTGTCGGAGCATCTACGACAAACTGCCTACTGGGGTTCGTGAAGCAAGGCCTTCCCCATCCCTCTCCCTGGCTTTGCCACAGGGGTCCCTGACTTTTTCTTTGTAGTTTTTGGTGTTGTTATTGTTTATTTGTATCTTGGTATACTCATTAGTAAAGGACTATTATTCCTCCCCATATCTTTCCTGAGGGCCACTTAATTTTAGTAATTTGGAGGGAGGGGATTTCTAAGGGAGGCTTCTGCCTTCCCCAGCAGATACCTGTCTTTGATCCCCTCAACCGAAGACACCTTCCTTGTACAGACCTCTCTCAGGAGCTACAGCTACAGTTTTTAACATCAGATAAATGGGAACTGTGCTGGTATGTTTCTATTTGTTGTACTCTACCTTACTAGTTTTGCCTCTACATGCTTCCTGTAATTTGCATTTACTCTTTTTGCATTTTGATTTTCAGTATGGAGAAGAGGAAGTGAAGATGTCCTTAAATGCTTCAAGTAGAGCTGTTGAAGCACTGATTTTGAAACTCTGTGTCCATGCAGACCTTCATCTCCTTTTCCAGTTCTGTGAGTGGCTGCTGGGAAATCAACCCATAAAAGTAAAATGTAACATATAAATCATGGCATTCCTTTCAGCATTCAGTTCTTTGGTAATCCAAAATGATTCACCACACTTTATCTGAATTTGTATGTAGTTTTGACCATCTTAATGGTATTTTTCAGTGAATGAAAATTTATGTGGAAGCATTCTCTCTATATAACTGACATTCGAGATCCTAAAAAATTAGGATGGTATATAGTTCTGTGAAAATAAATTATCTGGCTAATGCCCCAGATACTTCCAAGTTCTCTACAGGCAGTTTGACAGGCTTGGTTTTCCCATTGTAATTCAGTATTACTGATTTCTGCATAATTTAGTATTAACCTTCTTCATCTGTTTTGATATGTCTTACTGTAATAGCAAGGTAGTAAAAGCAAGACATGAATCGTGAGCTTTTGGTTCCACTTGTCAGGCATCTTCTCGCTTTTTTTGGTTTTTTTTGAAATTTTATTTTACTTAGAAGATGAGAGATGTAAAATGGGAATGATTTAAAAATAATTTCCTTCTTTAGGGGTAGGACCTGGGTTCTGAGTTTGTTTAGTAGCTGTGTGATAAATTGCAGTAGGCTCTGAGGTTTGGGTCGAATTGGAATTTATTAATTATAGCAAGCAAGGCATAAGCAAACCAGCGCTGGGCGACAGCGAGTCTAGCTCCACCAACCAACTGCCACACTAACAGTCTGTTCCAGTCCGTCTTTTATACAGTCCCATTTCCTGCTGATGTGTCGTCTTAGTTGTACTCTGTGCATGTCTCCTACTGTTACTAGGTGGTCACATTCTGCCTCCTAGTGGTCTTTGAATGAAGGTTGGTAGTCTTCCTTGGGTGTCTTCTTTCCTTATTTGGTGTTCCTGTTCCAATTTCTGGAACTTAAAGCTTATTAAGCAAGAACTTATTGAGCAAGAGCATATTTACATATGAGTTTTATCTTAATCTAAGGACTTTAGTTTCCTGTCATTGTGGTTTGTTTTATAATCTTACAAGGACTTTAGCTTGTCATTGTGGTTTGTGTTTCAAGGACTTGAGCTTTCTGTCATTGTGATTTGTCCTTCTTAGTGAACAAAACATCCTTTAATTTATCACAGCTGCAGCATTTTAGAGGTAGTGTAATCCTCAGAGTTTTACAAGAATGTTTTATAGACTTTGTTGAATTCATGTAGGTGATTTGGATCTGCTTTCAGGTCCTGTATTTTCATCCACAAGCCTGATCCTGTGGATGACTGTGAGTATCCAAGTTTTCTCTCCTTCAGGTTGCTTGCTGCTCTGCCTGGAAGTGGCCCCAGTATAGGACATTGATTTCCAGTAAGTCTTTTTCACAAGGATGCAAGTGGATGTCACATAGTTAAGATTTAAGGTGATTTCTTTTTGTTTCTGTCATTTTGTAGGTAACTTGTTGGTACAGAGGAAATGGTGTACTTTCTATTCAGAAGTGCCACCCTGTGTGATATTTGGTGTGCATACTTGGGGGGGAAAGGATTAATATCTACATATAAAGATCACAAGATAACAGTTTTCTTCCATCCTGTTCACAAATCCAAGTTGTACTTTCTGCAAATCCACAGTAGCAGAACTTGGTTTTTGAAGGTTAGTGCAACCCTGAGAACTGCAGTAGATGATGCGGAGCTTTGTTTCCTCATGGCTTGTTTGTGCCTGGGAACTACTGACTAAGCAGGGGAGGCATGTCTGGAGTAGTCTGGCATCTCCCTGTGTTTCCAGTTACAGTATCAGCAGCATACTGGAGGGTTCCTTTCATCCAGTTATTTCCCCCTGCCTTCCCCCCCACCCTGCCTTTAACAGAACTAGTTTTTAGCTCTTAATATTTCTTTAAGAGAGGAACAGGATTCATGTTAATTATAAATGAAATATTGTGGTCTAAAATCATTGTGTGATATTGTCCCTTGCTAAGAAATCTCTCTGCTAGGCATATGTTTATGGAAACATTTAATTTTCCGATACTATCCTTAGTCCAGATTTGTTGTAAATAGCCTTTCACGTTGAGTCTGTAAAACTTAGTGTTGGTTTTACTATCTTCATTCTTTGTTGCTTTTTTTTTAATTGCTTTGTATATTGAAATAGAATTTTCACAGAATAGAATGTTCCACAGAAAAAGGAAGCATTGGTAGAAATGGATCCCTGATTAATTTCAAGTAAAAAATTTAGTAATTTTAAAATAGGTAATTATTAAAACTGAATGTATGAATCATTATAAAATAAATTGAGCCTGTATTCCTTTAAACCTTGTAGATACTACTTTATTTAGCAGTGAGTGTATTGGCAAAAGTTCTAATGCACATTGTTAGGATTAGGAGTAAATGGTTGTTGCATGAGTGATAAGGACTGGTATTTGGACTGATATGGAGAGCTCCTTGGAGGCAGCACCCTGGGTGCTCCCTGTCCCCCATCAGTGTGTTATGTGAGGGGTAGCGTTAAGAGAGTACCAAAGCAACTCTGGAATCATGGCTGGTTTTGTATTTGTATTTTTGTAAATTTGTATGTTTTTTATTTGTATTTCTGTGTTCCTATCCCTAGTGAAACCATCAGATCAGAAGCCATCTTTACATTCATGGTATTTTTTAATCTGACAAATGGATGAGAATAATTTTAAATATATTGTAAATATGCTTAAAACAAAAAACATTTCAGTTGTTAGGTTTTAATATTAGGTAAACTATATTTTACTTAAGTCTTATGACTATCAATGCAGATATGTGGAATTATGGCTGAGAATTTAAAGGCAAGAAGAAAAAAAAAGAAGACAGGAAAAGTCAAAGTGATAGTTACCAAAGCAACTATGATTCTTCCATACTGGTACTCTTAGTAGTGTTGTATGCCCCTCAGTGCCACCAGGTGCATGCATGCAGCACAGCTGTGTTACTGAGGGAACCAGAGTTGTGGGGGATTTTAAATTAAAAATGTGTGCAGGTCTCCTAGCTCAGCAGTCAGACAAAAGCACAGGGTAGGAGAAGTGCAGCCTTTCATATAGCAGAATATGATTATTTTCTTGCTCCTGGTAAAGAAAATAAACTAAAATATTAGACTAAAACAAATAAATTGAAAGCTGTGGGTGTAGAAAATGGGAAATGCTTAAATGCTTTAAAGAAAAGGATCTAGCGTGAAGAGTAATGCACCCTTCCTACCAGCACGAGGCTGCCGAAGCATGGCATGGCATTGGGAGGCAGAAACTAAGATGTTCACATGTTGTCTGAACTCTCTGGTTTGGCAGAACCATTCCTTACCAGATTCTCCTCCTGTGTGGTGCAGTGAGAGCTCCCCCTCCTGTTTTCTGCCTTACCTGAGCTTTCAGATAGTACCAACCTTCCTGAGCATTTCAAGAGTATTTTTGAAATCACTAGCTGTGAAGCCTGTGGCCAGCACATCTGCATAGGGGAGAAAGGCCATTTAGCTAAGACTAGGAGAGTGATCCTGTGGTATGCTGTGCCTTTGGGTGCTTGGAGCACCAAAACAGGTGCTTGAGCCGAGTAAATACAAGACTGGTAATGCCATTTGATGAAACAGTTAACAGTTTTTGTACAAAAACATAGTCCCTCTATCCAAGAGGGAAGTTTTATAACCAGATAGCCTCTGCTTTTTCATGTTTCTTCTATATTTGAGTTTTCCCTAGTCAACAATCAACCCTTTTCATTAAGTGACTGTTTCCTTCCTGAGCCCTGCCAACAACACCAAATCAATAGCTGTAGGAAAGGACGTGATATCGTGATGGGAAGAAAATCAGGAAGACAAGTTAATATGCTTGCTTCCTTGTATCTCAAACCTTTCAGTGGCAGCTTTATTCAAGCAGTTGCATTCCTTTTGCATTAGTCAGAAAGTATGATTGAGTTTTATTCTAGCTTCATGGTTTTTGTGCCAGATAAAATACCTGATAAAGTTACAGCATTACTGATAGGGTGATACCTTATCTGTTGTAATGCAACTGCACAAGTTGAACTGTCAGAATTGTTTGAGCTTAGATAAGATCAGTTATTTATTTCACATAGACATTGTGGTTTAAGTCCAGACATTAAAGTTGGATTTTCCATCCTGTCAATTCAAAGTTTGGGAACAATCACAAGAAAGGAGGCAACTAAACTTGTAGGCTGAGCCATCGTTCTTCACACCTTTATACCTCAATTTTTTGGTGGGCTAAGAAGTCAGATAATTTTCATCTAGTATGCAACATATACTTCATGAAGATGATAGCTTTTATCAAATGTTGAAATTATTGTTTCATGCTAACCGAACAGAGTTTATATACTCTACTTTTTAGATTTCACCTGTAGAAATATAATTCTGTAGAGAAGTACCAGGTAAACACCCAGCCACATGACCAGTTTCAGCTTTGCCTTTTTATCTGGATTTTGGGTTCCTGAAGAGAAATCAGAAAAAGCTATATTGACGTCATGGATGCTGCATAGGATCTAAAATGTCCTTTAACTTATTGCTGGAAATAGATATCTGATAAAGAGTGTTGGCCTTTTTGACCATGATAAGCAGATTGCAGTTTGAGAAAGGTCATAAATCTTGTAGCTGTGCTCCTAAGGTAGGAAGGGATTCACTGTCAGCACATAAGTGAATTTGCTAAAGGATGTTTCATTCAAGTGACATAATCACCTTAATGCTTCTTAAGTCAGCCTGGGATACCTTCTTCAGAGCTGCTCTTCATGCAAGGTGGATCATCTACTGCCATTCACATTTAAAAATATTTAAATAGCAGTTGTTTGCTGCCTTGTAACAGGTTTCCCTCCTCTTGATTTATTTTTGGGCACTGCCTTGTTCTATTTCTTCTTAAGGAGCGAAGTAGAATTAATTCCGTAAATAACTTGGCACCTTTGTTTAGCATATCTAGCAGACAGATTTTCTTTGGTTTTGTTGGGTTTTTTTGTTTGTTTTATTTTTTTTTTGTTTCCAGTGAATATATTCTTGTGTAGGTTACTATTGCTGGATTTTTTGGTGACTTCTGAATGAAGCCACAATAATCTGATATTCATTTAAATGTCAAATTAAGAATGCATCTATGGGAGACAAGTATCCTACCCTAGCTAATTATTCACTAGGGCGTCTGCATTCTATGTTAATGAGGTGTAACACACAAAAGACAAAGTTGCTGAATATCAAAGCTGCTATAAGTGAATATGCAAGTGACTTAAAACCAAAAAAGCCCTGTACAACACTTTCTCAAAGTGTAGATAAAAAAGGAGGTACATAGAAGGCTTAAAGCCATAATAAAATATGAATTCACATCCCTAAATGTCAGTGCAGTGAGGAAAGACTTCAGCTATCCACAAATCAGTGGATAGCACGTACCTACGACAGCACAGACATAAAACTGATAGAGCTATGCAAATGTTGAGGTGGTATTATCGATTTCCAAAGAGGTCACTCTTCTGAATGAAATTTAGACAACCTGGATGTACTTTAGGTAAACCTGCTACTGGCATCCTCATTTTCATTTTAGTGTTTGTGTTAGCAGTTTTTTTTGATAACCACCATAAAAAGGAATGTGCATCTTTCATCTGCCTAGAGTGGAATATTGAAAGCTGCTGTTTGTTTTTCAGGTTTACCTTATTCTGGTCCTTCATGTATGTCTGCCAGCTTGTAATCATAATGATCTGATATGTTAAGTAAGAGCGGCACTTCCCCACTTTGGCCTTCAGCAAAGTCTGCCTAAAAGCAGTGGCTTGGGAGTTATTCTGGCAACCTGTAGTTTCAGTAAAATCCCTGTTATTTGCAATTTGAGAGCTTTAAATTTTTCTAGATGTAGTTAAGAGGGACAATATCTAGCCCATTTCTGATATTCTTGACAAAGATGACAGTACTTTTTTATGGTGACCTATGGCAATTATTGAGGTATTTTTGTGAAATCACTGGAAAGGATATGGGAGTGTTTATATTCTTCTGGTTTTATTTGGTCTATAGACCATTACAGGACTGTTAGGTGAACAATTTTCTGTTTGTTATAATGACATTTATTAGATTGTGAATCTCTCTGTTGCACAGGATTCTACACCACAGAAAAGCCCCCTCCAGAATGCCTGACATCTTCTATAAATCTAAAGAAATAATAAAAATAGAAAATGTGTGTTGTGCCCAGAGCACACAGACAGTAACAGTTCACCTGGGAAATACCTTCTGACAGATTCACTGATTGGTAAATTGCTGATGGGGTTAAAGAATAGTCAGGGACCAGTGGTGTAGAAAAGGAGGAGCTTCCCCCTTTGAACTTTAAATGTTTGTCCTTTAGGGCCATTTAATGATAAACCAGAAGTGTTTGTTTTTTTAAAAAGTTGTTACAGATAAAGAACGTTTCTTTTTCTTTTCTTATGAAAATTCTTTTTCCTATTATATCAGTAGGTTTTTATAATGAAGTGTATTAACTTCGATGTGTGTGTATGTATATATACACACACAAGTTTACAATACGTTATACTATAATGTAATGAGGCAGTGGGATTTTACTAGATATTCTGGTATTGTTCCTGCTTAAGTAAAACAATGTAAAACAGAGTCTAGCCTTGGAAGTAAAGGCTTTTCTTGGCAGAAACTCAGAGCTCCCTGGACAGGCAAAATATCACCAGAATCCTGTCCTTGTTGCTAATGTTTCTTTGAAGCATTCCCAGCATTGTGTGACATCATAAATAAATAGCTATAGCAAGACAGACATCTGGATCAATAGACATTTGAAGAATGATGCAGGAATATAGTTGCTTTGCAAAGTTTTATTCTAAGCAGTAATCAGTAGTGCATGTACTAGTACTTTGTCAGATTGTATCGTACCTGAAAATTTCTTGAAGAGCATAATAACCCTTTGTAGAATCACATTTGAGGTGCCCCAGTTTGGCTTTGACACCTCATACCTGAATGAATATTTACTCTTGCAATTCTATACTTTGAATTCTAATCTCTCTCTGTGATCGACTTGGGATAGTTGTAAATTTTTGTGACAGTTTCTGCTTCTCATCATATATTGTTTTCTCGCCCTGTCCTTTCTTCTATCTTTCACTGTGTGGTGTTCTCACATTATTTATCTTTTTTTTCTCTCCATTTCTTCTTCATTGTTTCTGCATTGCATTGTCCTTTTACAGTCCCCAGTGATTTTTAATCCTTCTTTTCCCTTCAAGCCCTTATTAATTGCTTCTTTATTTTTTCCATACCTCATAAAATGTTCATCCTACTCCTTCCTGCCATCTCTGTCCTTGCTGGGATGTTCACCTCTTCTTTCTAGATCCAATATCCTCTATCCTCTCCCTCTGTGAACTTTTTAATTTTTCATTTCTTCCCTATGGTTACAATGTTCAAATATGCTTCCACGTGCATCTAAGAGATGAAAAAAAATCAGTTCTCTCAGTGCTAATTATGAACCTTCTTACTGGTTCTTTCTATCCTTCCAGCAGAAAGTGCTTTCTGTGTGCACATAAAGTTGCACTGGGCAACAAGACTGGCTCATAATATTCCTCTGCACATTCTGATTCTAACAGTAAATCAGATATGTATTGAGGATTGGAGGGTTAAGGGGGGATAATATTAGGCTCTTTTTTCCACCTCCTGTTTTGAAATAGCATCCAACACTTCTGGCCTTCTTTGGTAATATGTTCTTGAATAAATAAAAAAAAGGAACCACATTTAGAAGGGGGAGTGAGGTTGGATATATATTACACAAAAGAATGACAAAAAAAATCCTGTTCTTTTCTGCTGAGACAATACTGGATCTATGATTAGTTTCAGGAGTGTTTTCTACTAGCCATGTGAGCTACTGTGAGTGAGCCAGGCTTTCAGGTATTCAACATGCATATAATGCATTTTGCACGATTTTGACTTTGGGTTGTACTTAGCTATGTACATGTATTCTCAATGATGGACTTATTGATCTTGAAATTCAGTGAATGTTGAAGGAGACATGATTTTTTTCCTTTTTTATGATCATATTTGAGTCTATTTGTGTTGTCTAAACCTCTGTTCATTTAGCATTATCTACTGAAATTATCTGAGAATCATATGAGTCTCAAGGCTAAGGTGTTGAATCAAAATCTCTGATTTTTGCTCTGAACTTTTAGGAACTAATACTTGTGCAATTAGTTGCCCCCAAATGGTAAGCAGATTGGAAACAAAATATCATCAAAGAGCTTTAGAGATACCAGCAGAAACTTACAGTAAATATTGATGCACTGATTCAAATGTTAGAGGTCCCAGAAGTTGCTGCTTGAAGCTGGCAGGGCACATTGGTTTGCTTTACAGCTGCAGTGTTTTTTATTCTGTGAATATTTGCTATTGGATTTTGCAACAATTCTTACTGTGCATTTTGATGAACCCTTCTTCAATAGTTGTGTGTGATGTCTGTTAATTAGGACATATTGACAAACCTGTCCTTATAGGTTACAAAATGATGTAGGAGCTTTCACTGCCATACCTGTAGTTTGTCTGTCTGTGAGATTTGCTAAAACCTATCACAGATCCTGAGATTAAGATAAAAAGCACTGGGTAAGGTGTGGTAAGTCTGACTTTGAAAAATTATGAATATTCCTATGTTTTCTAAAAGCACTGTTTTTCCTGTTCCATGGCGGTGATGAATTACAGAAGCTAGAGGTCATATAGGACAGTATCTTATGTGCCTTAGCCTGCCTTTCAAGCTGACAGAAAACAGTGTGTGCTCTGTAAGTATTGTATTGCCTGATGTTGATCATGCTCATTTCCCAGTACCTCTAAAGGAAGGTGAGGGGCCTCAGCCTCTCTCGGGGGGTAGATTTCTTCCTATTAGCCCAAATACAGCAAACTGTAGCTCTTCAGCCTTGCTGCAGAGCAAGGATTGTAAACTGAGGTGTAGGATGGGAGCCATCACGGTTTCTGTTCTGGGTTTTCAATAGTCCAATTTGGGTCCTGTTACAGAGCAGAGGCTTCAGCTGAGGCAACTCCCAGAATATACCAGTCCAGGGAGGTGATGCAGCCCAGAAGCAGTTCTGTCACAGCCTCTGCTATGAGTAGTTGCTGCTGTGAAGCATGAAATAGCATTTGCTTTCTGTGCTACAGATATCAGATAGTGTGCCCTTCTTATTGCTCTAGAGGTATGATAAATGACTGGATTTCATGAACTGGCATTTCCAAAGAGGGCTTGCTTGTTGAACCAAAGCCCATGAACACAAAGTTTACCCAGCAATGACATAGAAGACTCTAAAGCTAATTAATCCTAAGAGTGAAAACTCATTTTAAGAATGATTTGATGTCTGGAGCATTAAAATGTCACATGCTTTAGTTTAATTTTCTGCAGCCCTACTTCCCCTAGTGTAAAACGGTTGTACCGGGG
>VXBU01008167.1:1306-99177 GCA_013400315.1 Bombycilla garrulus
ATAAATAATCTCCTCATTGCTCTGAGGAGATGACAAATTTAGAAAGTCTCTCAGTTTGTTATTAGTCCCTCCAGTGCTGGAAAATGCTGTGGCCCAGGCCAGACCTGGTGGGCCACAGGTGGGAACTCCCAGTCTTCTTTTGGGTTTTCAGTTCAGAGCAGGTTCAAAACAGTTCTAAGAAAAAGAATAAAATCATAGTCCAGAGAAATTCTCTGCTTTAGTTAGCTAAAACTAACTAAAAAAGCAAAGGAGAGCTCTCTCTGGCCATCCACTGCAGACAACACAGTCCAGCAGAAGAATGCAGGGGAACAACTGCAGTTTCTGATAACAAACTCTGCTCTTCTTCTCTCCCCGCTTTGCTCTCAGAGCCGCTTTTAAAGATGCAGAACTCAACACCCAGCAGAAACAGACAAACAACAGGGGATAGAAAAACAAAACAAAAACTCCAGTCTAGACCTGAACCTCAGCCAGGTGCAGTGGCAGTAACCACAAAAGCTGCCTCTTCAGTAGACATGAAGCAGTTTCCAGCAAATGTCTAACACAGTAGTCGGTTTATGTGAATTTTAAATCATACCATCCTGAAGAATGCTTACATCTGTGGCTTTCTGGGTACTTATCACTGCTGTGAGAAACTGAAAATTGAGAGATAACAGTCCAAGACCATCAGCTGCAACACAGGATGACCACAAATCATTCAGAACAGCATTACTGAAAGCAAAAAGCCAAAGTTTCTGAGTGTTTTCGTAATTGAAACAGGTTGGATTTAGTAGTCAGAGGTCACAAAAGTTGTGGCTTTCCTGTGCATGGAACCAGACTTTACCATAGCTAAAATACTTCTATGCTTGTTGGCACTGAAAAAAGTGGTCTGACAAAGACTTTGTTAAAGAACAAGATATCAATTAACCTATGTCAGGGCTAAGGTTGCTGACCACACTTTTTCATGTTAATTAGATAAGCTGCAAATAAACAAAATCATAGGTAGAGCTCAAAAGCTTGGCCTAACCTATAGCTTTTATAAAGCACCACGCCCAACACAATTCAGTGATGATGGCAAAACTATTTTCATCGCACTAAGCTTGTATATGAAACAAAAACAAAACAAAACAGAAAAACAAAACAAAAAAAACCCAACCAAAAAAACCCAAACACCAACAAACCCAAAAAACCCCACTACCATCACGCTCTGCTTTTGCTGGTAAATGCTCTCTGGATGAAAGTATCCATTCAGGATATGCGTGCCTGTATGGATTCTCTGTTTTGTCTTTGGAACTAGAATCTCATTTAACTATCATGACCACTACCAGCTCTCCAGGTGCTGCACAATGTGGACTAGAAGGACTATTTCCCCAGTATGTATCCCCTAATATGAGCAGGATAATGTCACTCTATATTTCTTGGTGTGTTTTTGTGGTGTTTTCCTACCTTAAACATTTTTACTCCTAACTCTTGTATAAAGCACAAAAAAACCCCACCAAAACACAGGAGTTATGCCTTCTGCTTCATGTTTTAAAACAAATCTTCACCCTCTACTTGTTTTCCCAGCAGAGCTAGTCAGTGGAAAAAAGCCTGATATTTTAGGCAGTAATTGTGGTTTCATGCATATCAAGTTGACTCTGGAGTAATTCCACTAAAATCAAAAGAATCATATTCATGCTACTGCTGAATTTGAATTAATAGTAAGGAAGACTGATGAAAACTGCCTGTTGGAATCTTCCTACCAAAATTGCTAATGGGAAATGAAAAAACTCCAACCAACCAATTTTAGTTTTCATATTATGAAGGGATGAATCTGTAGATCAGAAGTAACCTTTCCTCTCCTCCCATGTCTTAAATTGAGAGCCACACACAACTAATATGAAATCAAAGCCCACAGAATATGAAATCTTAATGCTCATTTATTTTTAGAACAGAGACAAAAGCTTCTACAAGCATTATCATAAACAAAGATTCATTTTCACCCAGAAGCAAGGCAAAAGAGCTACCTCTATGAAGTGTTCTCCAATGAAAACATTTTAGAGTCATACACCTGCCTTAGAAGTGCACTATGTTTATCAGTAAATGTCTACTCAGGTATTCCCAACAGAACCTCCTTAAATATAGAGTGAACAAGTACATAAAGATGAGACTTGCAAGGATTTTAGGGCATTTTTCAGTTGTAATTACCCGCTGAGTGTGACACACACCACAGCCAAGAGCCTCCTTTTGTTACAGTTTTAAGATGCCACAGGAGAATGAAAAGTTAACTCCCCAGGAGAATATGAACATCCCAAAGGCAGAGCTGGGAACGTTGCTATTGCCTGGCAGGATCCTGAGGTGAGCATCTGCCTCTCACTGAGAGAGAGATGCCCATGTTTTATATAGAAAGACACACTGAGCAGAAAGGTGAATTAACTTCCCCTCTACCAGAGCTTCAAATTTCAGGAAGATTTCTCTACCAGTCAAACTGGGGTTCTTGGATTTAGGTTTGTGTGTCAGGCTTTTCCCATAAAATGAAGTTCCTTCTCTTGCCTTTTAGTGCTAGGGAGCTCTTGAGAAATCCAAAAGAGGATTTAAACCAGGGATTCAGACATGTGCCATCAATCACCAGCAAGCAAACATTTGGGTAAAAAGGTGAAGCACTATAATTTATTTCCCCAATGTGATTTCTGGCTAAGGAACCCTGAAATGGTCATGAATATAAGATGCTTAAATGACTGTAAAATAATTCATTTTTAAATATGAAGAATTATTTAAGGATTAATTATTCACAATCCCCTTCCTACCTGCAACCCATTTTTTAATCTGCCATTTTTCTTTGTCATCCTCAAAACCACTCATATTCCAAGACCATTGCAGCTATTCCATGGTGCTGTCTTGTCTCTTCACAGCATTAAGAATTAGGAAAAACAGCAGACTGTGTGACAAATTTAACAAGTATTTACAACCAGCTACGGTAGCAACAAACAATCTACAACTCCTCATTGCAGAGTTCTCCTAGCTGAAATGCTCCATGGATAAAAATGAGAGTTTAATGCAGTAAGAGAAGGGCTGAGAGCACAGTGTTAATTTACATGAACACTGCATTTTGATAATTGCTATATCAGTGTAAAGCTAACACTACAAGTGAGGTCACTGAGCTGAGTTCTCATTTAACAGAAATACAAATATCTTGAGGGATGGAAGTGCACAGATAAGGTAACCAGGCAATCTTGCAGGCATTTACTGAGCTGTAGCAATCGATGCAGGACTAAGGCATTTTGAACTGCTGGTCTCAGGCTGTATGAAGTTACTCCCCTTCTGCTTGTGTCTTGTTTTCAGTGTCACCAAAGGGCAAAGAAAAGGGCTGATGCAGATTTAGGGAGGCAGCCCTGGAAACACAGTGGTGCCTGAAGGTGGCCTTGACCCAACAGAAAACCCCAACAACAATCTCCATCCCACTGGTGGCATATCCCATGAAAAGGAATTGTTGCACACAAGTTATCTGGAGCAAAAGGCCCATACAGGATTGCCTCAGTTGATCGCTTTTTACAGAACAGTTGTTTCTCTTCTCACCTGCACAAGCTGACCTGGCCCTGCTGCTGCCTGTAGATCATAGCAACTAAACAGAAGAATTATCAGTAAAATAGCTCAATTACAGATGGTTTGTGGATAAGAGTAAATTAATTTTAATTTTGGGGGAAAACAAATCTGTGTTAGTCCATCATCAAGACCACCTGAAACAAAGAAAAAAACTAATTTAAAATTTCTTGAATGATGCCAATATTTAATTGACTTAAAGAACAAAATTAGACAAATTGCTTGTTTACTCTCAGAAAACACATTCTGGATTTCAAGAGTACATCTATGGAGTTTGGGAAGGGAATACCTTATTCTCTGCTGTCTGTGTGAACTGAGCAACACAGAGCCCAGAGAGTACCTGAAAATAAGGGCTGAGCTATGTGAGCACAGAGGTGATACAAAGCCAAAGCTGTTAAACCATTCATCACCTGTGTCAGAAAACACAGATTAAAAATACCCAGGCAGCTATATCAACATGCAAAATCTGCCAGCACTTCCAAGGACAGGGATCTCATTTCCTAAGTCCTGCTTTGTTTTCCTGGGATCTGGTCTCAGGCCAGTAAGCAGCCACCCAAGGAGAGGAAGTCTGATCAGCACAAATCTGAATGAGTAACCTACCAGTGTGGTTGTGGAGATCCAAACCACTCCATCAACCCAAGCTGATACTGAGGAACACAACACTTCTTTGCCTTGTAGCTGGCTTAGAGGAATGTACATGGAAAGATTTAAATCTTGTAACAGCCCAGCTGTTCTCTTTGCTTCCCTGTTTTAAGAAAGCTTCCTGAGCAGCTGCTGAAGGGGATCACTCACAGTGTTCCTTTCAGGTAAGATGACAGCACCAGCGTAGCAAAGCATATACAGAAACAAGTCTGTAGCTACAAAAAGATCTCAGAAAACCCCATCTTTAAAAATTGTTATATCTTTACCAGCATATTACCTTTTCTAGAAGGAAAAAAAAACCCTCACAACCTTTCCATTACACAAAAGTATAACAAAGTTATAGAATTACTATGCCTTGCCAGAAAGTTTTTGCCTGTTTAAATTGCCTTATATAACAAAGTGCAGTTTAGTGCAATGAAAGACAATCTTTCCATGTGCTTCTCTGGCCCACTAAAACTAGCAAGGAATATGATCTGATGCATGGTTGTTACACCCTCTGTTCCACCTGGGCTCTGCTATTCAGTGTAACAAAAGCAGTGCTGCAAATCTTTAACATGACCATTAATAACTCCAATATACACATCTTGTTCAAAACCAGCGTACACCAACACCTCTCCAGAGGGATCCATTTGTATTAATGAACTCTGTACTGTTCAACTAGTTTCCCCTTTCCTCGAGACATGTTGGAGAGGGCAGGATCCTGCCAGCCTCACTGACTCCCTGCTCCCCTCTCTTGGTGGGGCAGCCTCGATGGCAGAGACCGGGCTTCACTCCCAACCACCGTGGGATTTCTCCTAGTGCTAATTTCACATCTCCTGGGAGAGAAATAAAATGAGAACTGGCTACGAAGCAGTCATTTCCATTTGTAAATGGGATAGCACAAAGGAAGAAATGAGAACAAATTTCCATATGTACAGTCTCTGCTAAACAATCATCTCTGCAAATCTCTCCCCAGCGTGTGTGGTGCGCGCTGCCTTTATGGGATCAGCCGCACAACCGGAATAATTAATTAATCCAGGCATCGTCGCATCAGCTCAGAGGATCCAGTAGAACAAAACTGGATCTGATCTGATTTCAGACCACAGTTCTTGTGAAATAGTGCGACTACACGGATTTGTCATTTTACAGATAAATTTGGGCTAATTAATGAATGCTGCATCTCAAGCAGGCCCAGACTGCAATCAAATATCTTTGCTTACAATCACTACATGTCAAAAGAACACTTCCCCACATCCCCATTTTTAAACTAAAATACCAAGATGCCCGATCAAGAGAGCATGGTGGCTATGGAGGCTGGCTGGCCCCGGGCAAAGCCAGTGTTGAAGAAGGATGGAATGCAGAGTATCCATAATTTACCCTAACTAGCTGGAGAAGAACCAAAAGCTTCCTTTTTTTTTTTTTCCCCGGGTGAGGGCAGGGGGATAGGGTATATGACTCACCCTGCTGAAACAGGCTGTTTTTTCTTCTGAAGACAGTATCACTCCTGATCTTGACAAGGAGAGTAATGCCAATTTCTTTGGCAATAATTAGCATACATAACAGAGAAGACAGAGGGTTCATTTTCTTCCCTTCTCCTTTATTTTCAGTTGGCTCTTCTACTGATTCTACATGAATTATTACTAAAAATCAATGCCTCATGCTGAAGTAAATATTCTGGTTGAAATGGAAGAGCTTCTCAAATTTTATGCATGGTCACTGAAGGCGGCTGATTTTTGCACAGGAAATAGACATTTTAAAAGAAAAGTATCAGTTTGTTTTACTGGTTCTTTTTCTGCACTTGAAAATCTTAAATGCACAATCTGGTTGTCCAGCCACCATATATCACCTTACTAATTTCTTTCAAAAAATCTTTTTAACAGATTCTGGCACATCAAGGATAGATTTAGAAAGTTCTGTTTTTTGGATCAAATTTTCTGCTCACACTGTATTCATCATATGGGTCAAAACTGCTCTTGATAAGTCCTTCTTCCCCTTTGAAGAATTACTTTGCATTGGGATCTGCCTCAGTGCTCACTTTTCCGCAGAACTGTAAGATAACTTTGGATAAAAGACCTTCGTCTGTCCTTCAGTGAGTACTGGCCTCAAGTGAAGAGCTCAGCTGCAAAGTTTGTTGCAACAAAGAAGCCTGATTAAATAAGCGAAATTTACCATTTGGCAGAGTCCTTCAGCGTCGAGGACAATACTAAATGTTTTGATCAGAAACTGTGCTTAAGTCTTTGACTTGCATCCTTGATGACCTTTCAATCACATTTGAATACATTTCAATTACGAAAGCAGAAAAATTACCCTGGCAGATGGACCAAGGTCATTACCAATTTACTAACATCTCTACCTCCCCTTTTGCTGAAGTGCCTGTATCTTCTATGGCTTATATAAAAATATAATAATAAACTATTATTTTATTCTGCAGAGAGTGATATAGCTTAATTTGTTTTAAATCCTAACCCAAACTACAACAGATGTTATAATTGTTGGGTAGAATACTTGAGAAGCTGTGGCATCATTTGTGTCTCCATTTTGATCTGCTACTGGAGGCCTTAAACCACAATAAATAGAAGGATAAAGAAGACAAGAGCAGAAGGGTGACTCAAATGCATTGGCATCATTCTAGACAAAAAATATGAAAAACTAAAGTGTTTAAGTGATCAAGTAGATCTTCAGTAAAAAGGAAGAGATGCCACAGGTAGACTGAGAACCCGAGAAGGGAAATAGCAACAGAAAAGATGGGAAGCAAGAATCAGACTCACCGATTTGAAAAAAAATTATCTCTTCACTAAAACAGAAGACATAAGAGGATTCCTCAGCTCATCAATACTAATCTAACAGTCCACTTAGAATATGGGCAAAGAATAGGCACTATATGCCACCTTAGATGACAAGTGATCATAATCAAGTATGCAATGAGAGACTAAAACATTCAAGTACTCTTGTTAAAAAAATACTTTTTTTTAGAAAAGTACACTGCAAGAAAGATTCAATAACAATATATTTTTTTCAAATCTGAGTTGGTTATTTTTAGTCATAAAAGTAAAGAAAACACAAGCACTTGAGTGTGCCTCAGCAGGGACAAGAGCCAGCTCAGCTTCCCTTGTGGCTTTGGTGCATACATGTATCCCATACGTGCAGAGTGGATGCCGCAGGCCTTGTGGGAAAAGAGACCCCCCCAAAATGATCAATGTGTAATATCAAGTTAGGACTAACTAGAGTGGCCTTTACCAGATAAAAAAACAGGTCCAGCTTTTTGAGCCTTCTTTCAGAGCTAATGATGCCAGTTTTGTATCAGTCTGAAGACTTAAAATAATCTACAGTGAGGAGTTGTAGGCTTGGCACAGGTTGACCAGCAGCTTAATTATAGCTGTCATCTCACTAATGCAGAAAAATTTTATTGCCTTCCTCTTGGAGATATAAGTGAACTTAATCTTGTATCTCAATCAGGCTTAACAGAACATTAAATACAAGTGCTGTCAGTAGCCAACTTCGTTGATGAAGGCAGCAGTACATAAAGCTGCATTGAATTAGTAATTAAATTACTCCTGCAGAACTCACATGATGGTGGAAAAATCCTGTAAAAAGTCATAAGTAAATGTTAACATTTTTAACAAAATAACCACTGTCTTTGATTAATGGAGATCTAATCAGACTATACATTAATTTGGAATAATCTATGAACTGTCACGGAAGTAATTTGTGTCATCTCAAACCCAATATAAAATTCGTCAAAGTACTACATGTAATACAAAGTCTTGATGTAATTAACTTCAATAATTAAAACTCTCATAAACTGTGTGTCCTTGGCCAAGCACAGCACTGCCGTGGTCTCAGTTTCATGAGAGCTGATGGGTCAGCACTTACTCCTGTAACACAAGTACAGGAAGGTTACTGCAGGCAGACCTGTGCAGCTGGTTACACCACAGTGCCTGCACTGAAATAAAATCATACATACTTTATGTAACACCACAGGCAGTGGGAAGATACAGAAAGTGCAAAGTTCAAGCAAGACAAAAAATCCTAAAACGTTCCTTATTTTTTTCAGAATCATGCTGAAGACTAAGCATTCTAAGATGTGACATCTGCATCTGTGGCAGGTCTTCCTTATTTTTTTTACTTTGTTAGCAGCCATGCTCATTGTAGCACCTGCACACCGTGTTGCAGCAACAATGCATATTGCTTCTGATGGGGTGGTAGTTACATTGGATTGGATTCCCAAAGGGAAACATCCCTCTCCTCAGGCAGCTTCAGCTGGAGGTTCCCTCTGGAGCTGCCCCCAATGCTGGGCTCAGCTCTTGGACTTCTTTGGAAGCTGCTCCATGGCTCCGTTAGAGTCACTACATAAACACCCCAGCATCTTCTGTAACCTCACAGCTTGCACAGTCTCCTGTGGCAAAATTGAAGAGAGAGGTCCTCTCCCTGCTCCACAGACTACATTTGGTTTCTATCCAGTAAATGCTTGAAGTAAATCAGACTTTTCAGTACAGCCCTCAACTGGCAGAAACTACCTCCTTACAGATGCTTCCAGATTGTCTTTACCATTCCCCAGGAGATATCAAGAGCCCAGATCATGGGAAGAACTTATCACTACTTCATATTACCTGAGCAGTGGGCAGTAAAGGTGAGGGCAGATTTCAGAGGAAGGAAAAAAACCACACAAATAAAAACAAGAGCATCATAAAGGACCCCTAACCTATGCATGACAGACACACAAAGACAGACAATCCTGGAGGGAAAAAAGGGGGATGGAACCAAAAGAGCTATTTCATCTCACAAGATACATTTTTGACAATTCTTCTAGACTGTCAAAGAAAGTAAATGCTGACTCTATGTCCTAGTTTCTCCTGTCCTCATCTCACAACCTTTCATCAGCAATACTGTTACTTAAAAAAGAAGTATGAGACAAATCTTGTCTGTTTATACTGCAGGAGCCAGCTTCAGTGAGAGACAGAGCAGCAATGCTTATCCCAATGAAAAGGAGACACCTTTACATTAGTGAATGATCAGGACTTTTTTAACAAGGACTTGACCTTTCTAACTTGGCATAGGTCGAACAAATTGAGACATGACTAATTCATGGCAATCCCTTTTATATACAATGCAGTGGATTTTTCATGTCCTGTTGCCACAGAAGACTGGCTGCTCAAGAAGCACAAAACCAATGCACTGAAAGGATCTTCTAACACTACTGTGTTTCTTCTGCTTTGTGACCACTTCTTGCTCATCGTTCTGTGCTTATTGAGCTCCATTCACAAACCACAAAGAATTTGGTGTCACAGCAGGGCTGTGGAAAAGCACATCACAGGGAGGAATGAATGTGAATTACCACTGACTGACATCAGGCACAAGAGCCAAAATCTACTCCCAGTTCTGCTACTGACTTACTACTTCTCCCTATCTCTTTGTTTCCCTTTACTATTTGTAAAGCAACTGGAATCACAAAATTCTTCAAATGTTTAGGTCAAAAATACAATACTGGACAACAAGAGGATACACACATCTATTACCATATTTTGCTGCTCAGAAACCTGGCAATCTGCTGTAACCTTAAAGTGACCAAAGCAGATTCAAATTAACTTAGGAGAAGAAACATCACTTGCTCTCTCCTCAGGAGTAACAATTTTTGACAAACCAGGTTTATAAGGACAGGTGTTTTGGGACCATTTTTTCTAACATGCTGCTATGTGCAACAGAGGTTTTACGGAAATAAAGACAGGTGCCATTTTTTATTTTTAAAAAAATAACAGTATCGTGATGTAAAATTTCCATTATCAGGTTAATGCAAATTTAATGTTTAATGCATCATTAAACAGGTTAGCTCACACAGTGAACCAAGCATCAGCTAGGTCCTGGCAGAAACCCCTTCATGGTTTTACCCTCTTTGAAAAGTGGTCCTCCAAAGGAATCCCAGACCAACTCCAGACATTCTTTACGAAGCCATTAGTCCTTGAGAAATTTGGCAGCTTTGGGCTACTTTTCATCCCTCAGGGATAACCTCTCCTAAATGCATGGACCAGAGCTTAATTACTTACATAATTAAACACAACAGCTCTCCCTCTAACCAGGGCCTCTGTCCCTCACACCAAGGGGACCCATTAGCAATGTCCCCCAGGGAGCACTCTCATGCTGCTATCAAGTGAAAAATAACTTTGGGCTCCTTTAGATCTTTTTCTTTGTTTGCTTTGTTTTGCAGCATAACCCAAAATAAAAGGTTGGCATTGAACTGTTTATGGGATAAAAAGACACAACTGCCACCACACAAGTTGAAGCAGCTCAGTAGCTGAAAACAGCAACTTCCTGCAGAGAGTTGATGTGACAAAACTTGGACTCATTTTGAGAGTCAGGTGACAGATCTTCAGGCCAGCACAGAGCAGCAAGTGTATTGAAAGCAGGCTGTGCAAAATTCAGCACGAAGCTTACCCAAATTAGCTTTCTGTGAGACAGCCTCACAGCTTGGAGAAGGTTTCTTACAAACAACACCTTGATGATGCTTTTTAAGGCTATGAAAGTGTCTGTGAAAGAAACAAGACTGACTGCAGTAAATGGAAGGTTTAATACATCTAGGATAAGCTCCTACTGAAATTTTCATATGACATAATAAGGCTCAGATTCAAATCCTTTGGTCTTTGTAGAAAATGAGTTTACCTGACAAAAGAAGATTCAGACATTTAAATCTGGTACTGACAAAATAGTGGGGATTTTGCTACCAATTTTAAAGGGAATACAACTGGGTTGCCAGGGTATGATGCTCTTTGTTGTACAGTGACAACCACTCCCAGCAACTCAGCTGGAGCTGAGCACTCAGTAATTGGAGGGACTTGGCTTGAAAGTAGGGGAAATATTGATGCCTCCCTCATCTTGAAAATACTCTATTTGCTTGCAACAGTTATTTTGGGACTTCACATTTATGAATACATGACAGGACCTTCTCTCACAATCCTCCCCTGCCCCACCCTGCAAACTATGCTCCATACCATTCCATCTGAGAAAAGGAGTACATTCAATATTTTAGTAAATAGCAACACTTCAGTATTAAAATCACATATATCTCTAGTAAAACAGCTGGAGTAGAGGACAGGAAAATAAACTACTTCAGTGAAGTAAAGAAGACACAATTTTGCATAGATCAAAATACTTCTGTCAAATTAATTTGTTTAACAAATAACTACCAGACTTCTGGAAAGTTCAGATCTCCTAACATGAAAAGCATTTAGAAAACAAAAGGTGACACTTGTGTCTGCTCTGAATCTGCAAATTTCACTTGAACCAATTTTGCTGTAATTTCTCCATCTACTCCACCTTCTGCAGCATTCTGTTACATTTCAGCTACAAACTACCTATCTTCAGAATCATTCTGTGAATGAAAATCATCTCACCCTTTCACCACCTTCTGGCCTTTGTCCAAAACCTGCCAAGACCTGCTGCATGCTCTTTTTCCATTAATTCTCACTCTCAGGAACAAAATGGACCACTACCAAGCACAGGATGTGAGCAGACCAGTGATATGTGCGTATCAGGCAAAGATTTCTTCTTTCCCAAAACCAGAGAGAGAACAGGACAAAGTCAGAGTCACCTTTACAGACCAGTTCAGCTCTCAGGGAAGTGCAGTGGTGTCTGCTCCAGGCTGCCTAGACCACAGTGCATGACCTGCAAGCACTGACAAGCGAGACAGAAGGATGCAAAGAAGTCACAGTATTCACCAGCATTAAGGCTTTGTCCTGCATCCTGACACAGTTTCAGATCAGACTCCATAAATAATTTAAATAACATTTACATATCAAAAGAACACAACTGTCCTTGTTAACTTCAGCAGGAATTTCTGAGTAAGAAAAGAGTGGTCAATTCCCACATGATGAAAAGCCAAATGCTGACAGAGGTAATTGTTCTTCACCTCTGGGGCACAAATCTGAAGTGCTCCCCATACTTCCCTTCTCCTTTTCCTCATCTGCAACTAAATGTCAAGTCTTGCCTCTAGCCTTTCAAAGAAACCTGCCAACCTGGCTGTATGTACTTCAGCCCACACTTGCAGATGTCTGAAGCGTTTTGTCTGAGTGGTTTCTTCTAGGAATTGGCCTGAGGGAAAGGAGAAATAAAAACTAAAAAAAAATCAAAAAAAATCAAAAAGCAAATAATCAATTAATGGTCTTGTAGCAAGAAATGTGAGGTGCTCCTAACCATACTAATAGATCAATTTCTTTTTTTTTAAGGATTATTATAATACAGAAATGTTAATGTTATTCTTCAGTTTTCTAATATCACTGTTGGAAAAAAATACGGGTATGCAGTCTTATTTCAGCATGAGTGAGTGCTTAGGATTCGAATGTATAGAAATGTTTATGTTAAACATATTCTTTCAAAGTTATTCTGCCTCTCAGTTCTTATTCACTACCTGTCTTTAGTAGGTGGGAAAGCTGCTCATAGTTTTCCTTGAGCTCATCCCACCAGAGTAATTTGAAAGACACCAAATTTCTAAAAGGTCTGGTACCTTTTCCTCATATAGCAAAAGGGAAGGCAGTCCCAGGATGCCTAAACAGGACTCACTGACTCAGAGAGATGTGTTCAAAGTCTCACTCCTTGACTTTCCTGGCCATTTAGGCATCAACTCACCTGTACATGGGGTTTTGTCTTAGTATGTTTTAGGTGCTTGAGGTGCTTTTGATTTGGGAAAAAAGTACTGAAAGTAATTGTCTAATAACCAAAATCTGCAGCCTCTTTGGAATTTTCTTTATCACATGAATCAGTCACTGATTAGGAAACAGCAGTGGAGAAAACTGGACAGCCTTGAAAAAACCAACCACACACACAGTATTGTGAACCCAACTTTCCCTTCATTCTGTATGCAAAACACACAATCCAGCTAAAAACAACAGAGTGCCTCAGATCTAGCTCTCCAAAGTGTTCTTAGAATTGCCATTAAAACCTAATTTTTACCCTCTGATCTTTCCAATTTTCTTTCCACTTTAAAAGATCTCTGGAGGTGGCAGGAGCAATCACCATCAGACTCTCTTAAATGAGCAGCTCCAGGCTTTTGAGGTTTTGCTGAATACAGGAATACATTGACACAAACTGCCCTGGAAACAGAACTAAAAGATAGCTCATAGCAAAGGAAATGGGTCTTTTCAGGAATTATCATGAAACGGTAAACAAAGCAACTTTTAGCAGGATTGTTTCCCACAAATTTGCATGACAGTAATACTGTAACAGTCAAAAGAGAAACTGTATTTTCTGTTTCTGAGGAAAAAAAGTACTTTGTGTTTGCTTTGTGAATTCAGGTGTGCATTAGTTCAGTCCCCATCTTGGGAGGCAGAGTCCTCAGGCTGGCATGCTGGAGCAGAGCAAGGAACAGGAGTCCTTCCAGTTTCACATTAGAAGGACTTTTCCTCCATGTGATTTTACATGGTAAGTCCAGATTGTTCATCAGTCACCCACTGACCTTTCCAAAATTCTCTTTAAAACTTAATTCTGTATTTTATAATTTTAAGCCAAGTCCGCGCAGCAGGAGACCATGTGTGAAGAAGATAAAACAGAAAGGCTAACAAAAACCAGCCTCCCCACGTCCACAACTCTTAACCCAAACTATTCAAGACAATAAATGCCCAGCACTTAAATACAGCTCCAACATCAAAGCACTTTACAGACCCCACATACACTGCAATAAAAGACTTGGGGAATATAAAATGCTTCTCTGTCAGGATGACCTGTCAGTAATTCCGGTCCCTGTCAGGAGACTCAAATCAGCTTCCCTGAGGGCCTGTTCCTTATCTCACCAATATGCCTGTAAAAATCTTTCAGACTCTGTACCTAACTGAACAATTGTTGTGTGTAAAACTAAGCATCATGTGGCTGTAGAAAGAGCATCCAAATGGACAATGAACAAGTATAATCGTACATCCATTGGAAGACAGCAGCTAGGGAATCTTACTGGAATTTGCTTCCATGGGAGATGTGAATGACCTTAGAAAGGAGAAAGAGGAGGTGCAGGCACAAGGTATAATAGAGAGGAAGACTTATACAGAGCAGTGGAAGGAGACTCAGAGGAGGAAAAGTTCAGACTTAGGACCAGAGATACCAGTGGAGCAAAACCAGTGGACACCAGCACTTGTTGATGTAAATGCTGCAGAAAAAAAGAGAGGATGGACTTGAGAGCTGGGGCTCAGCTGGCCAGAGGAAAGATACAGTCCAACATTCAAAGAACTATTCTCCTCAACAGTTGCATCCATGATTGCGTGGAGGCAGAGGAATTAATTTAGAATTATTTTTTACCATGTAAATTACTTTTAATGCATTTTGCCTTTTAAACAAATTAGTTTATCATTTAATAAGAACCACTGGTGAATTTATTGAATACCTGATTTTTCTGGTAATCTGTTCAAGTAATTTATATAAGAAATACTGCATTAGTGAATCATGCTGTAAAGTTTAATAAGCTAAAAGGTGATGATTTTATATGAATGTAGGAATGGAATAAGTAAGAGCTGTAGCTGTGGATGTCAATTCAAGTTCCATAATAATGCAGTAAATAATGTGATAGAAGTATCTTAGTGAATTCATGCCCTGTGCAAAGTGTTTTTCTATCAAGAAATGCAAGCATTTTTTAAATTTTGATAATGAAAATGAGGAAGTTTTGTCCTAACTAATTTTCAGCTTCTATTTTCTCAGAAAATATCTAGGAAGATATTTTTTAAAAGTAGCTAGAAGTCAGAAACACAATGTGAATCTAAAATTTGTGTTCTTCATCTTCCTTTTATGTGGGATATGGGGTTATATTTGCTAAAGTCGTTAAGGCTTATGTTTACCAGGAAGCCCTGTAGGATGGCAGAGCTGCAGGTTGGGTGGTTGGAAGTGGTTGGGGGGTTAGAGGAAGTTCTGAGGAATGTGTGGGTATCATATGAAATGGGAAGCTGGTTGGGTGATAACACACAAGGATAGCAGACACACCTTATCAGCCAATGGGTGCCCCTCTTCTGTTAAGTTTTGGTTATGTCCAGGGGAAGTTGAAAGTATAAAAGGGGAGTGTTTCTTACAATAGAGTGATTTCCTTTGGATGCATAAGGGGGTCAGTGTCTCCTTGTTCCCCGTTCTACACTCTTACCACCTACAAAGTACCTCCAATGTAGGTACTACAATGTAGAAGAGGACGTCTCATAGAAGGAAAAGCTGGGAGAACTGCGCTTGTTGAGCATGAAGAGACGACTTGGGGTGATCTAACAGTGGCCTCCCAGTAGCAGAAGGGAGCCTACAAGGAAGGGGACTATTTACAAAGGCAGGTTAAGGGGGAATGGCTTTAGACTGAAAGAGGGCAGGTGCAGATTAGATAGTAGATAGAAAGTAGATCTTCCCTCTGAGGGTGGTGAGGCACTGGCACAGGTTGCCCAGAGAAGCTGTGGATGCCCCATCCCTGGAACTATTCAAGGCCAGGATGGATGGAGCTCTGAGCAGCCTGGTCTAGTGGGAGGAGTCCTTGCCCACGGCGCAGGGGTTGAAATTGTATGGATTTTAAGATCCCAACCCAACCCAAACGATTCAATGATTCTTGAAAACTGGTAGAGTTGTAAGAATTCAGTGCTAAAGAACTCAGTATGGGCCAGACTTTCTGAAGGTCTTAGATATACAAAAGTACTGGCAAGCTCTTCCATGCTATTGGAAATCCCCTTAAGTCATCTACTGTCACGCTTTACAACAACAACAATAATCATCATCTTCTGCCTTTTTTTGTGTGATTGCTCAATTTTTCTTACAAAAACAGCTGAAGCTTTTTCACAAAATCGTTTCAGAGAAGTTCTTTTACAGTGATGATGAGTAAATGACAAAATACAACCTGTTTATCCTGTCCATCTTCTAGGAGGTGATGCATGATATGCACTTATGCAGAGAAACATCCTGTTTAGCTTGTTTAAAACCCATGATTATATTTTGATTAAACAGCCCAAGAATTGAAACATAGTGCTCAGATATCCATAACTTCTAAGAACACAGCCTCAGCATATTTTTAATCAAACCTAGTTAATAATATATTCAATAATGAGTGGATCTCTGCAATCAATGCTTACTACATATTTTCTTTGACCAAACTCATATAAATTAATGTAGTCCCTGCATGAAAACTGCCTTTTAAGAAAAGTTCAGCTAAAAATCTGAATCTTAGCCTTTAATTTCCAAAACTGTGATTTACCATGTCAGACAGAAAGTCTGAAGCAAATCTGGAGAATTCTGTTAATAAATGGAATAAATGGAATAAAAGAATAAACGGAAGTTTCATATTCAAGGGTTTGCAACCAGTCAGTTCTGTGACTGGAATGTCAAACTTCATAGAACACTGGTAGTTAAATTGCCTCACTGAAGAGAAATTACATGGATTTGAAAGGATTATAAAAGGATGAAATATCCCAGCTGTTCTTATTCTCTTAAGGCACTTTTATTAAAATATTTGCTGCAGGCAGGGTTGTCCTGATGCTTAATTTTCACAGACACTTTAGAGCCATATATAAGAGTAGAGCTTTTATAGAATAAGAATTGTTAAGTATGGCAGCAAATACAGAAAATCAGTATTAGAATTCTTTGCTTTTTCAGGCATCAAACCAAAGTGTTACTTGTCTTGAAGCTGACTTTTTAAAAAACTATTGTGTAAATAGAATAATAGATTTTCTATCTTGTTTGAGGAGCAAGGTACTGTGCTTATCACTGGTTATTATGCACTTGCAATGTTAAGATTTTTATTAATTTAGTTCATCTATTTAAACTGTGAGTTTCATTAACACCATTAGAAATTAACTACTAAAAACCAGTGAGAGCAAAAGTGAGAGAGGTGCATTCTCTAGGCAAAACTGTATTGTGAATTTCAATCAGATAAAGGAGCAGAACGAAAAATAAGCAGCTGGATCAAGAATTTTTCTTTCTTTTTTTCTCATGAGCTTGTGCAAAAGCTCATTACCAACTACCAGCTATTTTTGCAGGGAATAAGCCAGGGATGCTCTCCAGTTCTTAAAAGAAAAGTCTACCTGATACTAATCAGTATTACTGGAATGAGATCTCATCACAAACAGCAGCTGAAAGAATAAGATGGAGCTGCTTTCTCATTAGTGGACTCCAAATCAGATGCTGCATCTAATCTGTCATAATACCAGATTCACTCAAGTGTGTGCACGTGTACACACACACCAGCAAGAGAAAATTTTCTTGTAAATATGAACAGCTACACACACTCTGCTGTAAGAGAACATCTGACCATGTTTACCGATTTTAAAACATACCCAGCAAGCCTGAAAAACTGAAATAGTCTTGTTCTCCTACTCTTTCTATTTTAAAGGAAGAACTGCAATAAATGCTTTGTGTATTCATTACTAGATTAAGAAAAAAAAATTTAAGCATTCAAGAGCAGGGTGAAGTGTTAAGGTGAGAGACAGAATAAAAGAGATCTTTTTATTATATTAACCACATTAGTTTCATATTCAAGGGTTTTTTGTTTTTTTTTTATTAAATCTGTAGCATGGAACATATTGTCCTGAAAAGGACCCATTCTGTGTCACTGTCAGGAATATCGTATTCTGGTAAAACCAAAAGATTATACAACAACCTGGCAACTCATTCTCTTGCTATGGCTTTTGTTCACCTGCTGGCTAGTTAATGAATTAGTGTATATATACATTTTCTAGAGAATTCCTGCATTTAACTAAGATATTTCTTAACTTCAAAATATCCAAGATCAAAGCAGGAAGACAATGCTGAAGGAATTTTTCTCCTCATGGCTTTTCCTGTCTACATCTTTATATTTTCAGTCTTTTCTGTGATAACTATACAAATCTTTTTCATATATAAATATACCAAGTTTTGATTATAACTCAGAGAAATGGTTCTCATTATTAAAAAATATACCATATGGGTTTTTTTTAAATATCCTGCTTCTGAATATCCTGCCTGCATGCTTGTGGGATGAACAAGCCAAGGAAGCTTGTTCAATAACCTTTGCCAAGACATTCTAATGAGAAAGGCAGCAGTCAGCATAGTGCTATTGCCCTCACACACCAAAAGTGCTTCTGCCGTGTCAAAAAAAAAAAAAAGTGACAGTTTTCAGTGTGCTGCTTTCTGGTAAAGGAAAACGGCACTTTGATGCCAGTTAGCACCAGGATGCTGCTGAGTGTGATGATTCATCAAAGGGGCCTGGAGGGCAGCTGAGGGCTGTAGCAGAACCATCAGACTGATTTTGTCCCCTATATTCCCTACTGAGTGATCACAGCTCCTCTGCTTTTAAAAGTCTGGCCAGCTTTGCTGCATCCCCAAGTTCTTTGTTTCCCTAACAGTCTGACTCCTCCATGAACATCCTGCTATCCAGCAGTGGCTGCTGCTGTGTGACCTGGGGCAGGCTGCAGCCCGCCACGCTGCCAAATGCCCTGATGGACAGACGCTGCTCCTGGTCTTTCCTTGCACAGGCAGCAGATGCCAGCATGGACTTACTGACCAGGTCACCGCTTGGTTTTCGGCATTTTGAAGCTATTATTAAACTGACACGGCATTTGGAGACGGGGACAGCAGCTGCCTCTGAGAAGCCTTACCACTTCCTGTTTTAATTAAATATTTGTATGCAGACAGCAACAGAAGAACACATCTGTCTGCCAGACAATTAGCAAAGTGAGGATAACAAGATGTAAGAATCAGAGAGAGTGCAGTGAGCTTCCGCCCTGCTGAAATCCTTCCTCCTCAGATAATTGTTTAATGCCCTAAGCAGGTAAGAATTCATCCAGCTATTTGAGTCAGAGCTGGAGGCACAGAATGGAAACACTCACCAGCCACACGCATCATTTCCAAACGTGAGATAGTAAGAAAAAAACTATAAACAGATATATTACACTATACACCCATAACTGGACCAATGTCTAATCTTATGTCTTCTACAGAGCCACCCAAAATTGGTACATTTTGGTACAGACTGAATACAACCAGGAGTAAACCACTGAACTGATTGCCAATGGTTAAAAAGGCAAAGATTGCTGAAGAACTGCAATTGGAGAAGAACTGCAGGTCACCTGCTGGTGTTGCAGTCTACTGTCTCCATCCTGGATTTCTAATTCTTTGCAATACTGACTGAACTTCTCTCCCTTTGAAGAATCTGATGCTGAAACTACAGGTCCAAACATTCAAACTTAATATGCAAATATGTTGCAGTAAGAGATCACTGAAATGTCCTGGTATTCTACACAAGGTATTTAGTTACTAGTAGTAAGCTGAGAACTTTCCTCACCCAAAATATACTCTCACACTGAGGCTGCAACTCTAGACAAGGAGACCCAAATTTATACAAACCTTCTGTGTGTGGCGTCTCATTAAAAAAATCCCGAAGAAACAAAACCTTTTACCATTTCCTACATCAGGATAAAAGAGTAATTCCTGCCCATAAATGTCTGTTTTGAAATGAAAGCTAAGATTTTATTTTTCAATCAGAAAAATTCAAATCTAAATGAAATTTAAACCCAAGGCAAACTACCTCCCTGGACCCTATCTGAAGGTCAGAAAAACTAACTGCTTTTCGACTGGTTTTAACTCATATTAAGACAGAAAATTTTTGGAGACTCGATACCTCCCTGAGACAAGAAAACCACTTCCAGTCCTGATCTGGTTTCTAAAAAAGAATTTGCTGCATTAGGACAAGTCCAGCACAGGACACTGGCCAATAATTTCCATTTGAAGTGAAAGAGGGCCCGTTGCCTCTCAGGAGGAAGGGAATTCCAGGCTGTTACCTCTTAACTGCTACAAATCTTGCTGTTTGCATCCAGGCCAAAGCATCTGCCATTTTTCTGAAGGTGCCTCCAAGAAGGCAAGCAGTTGCTGCTCTCCAAAGCAAGAGAGAACGAAGTGTTGCAACTGTCCTGTCTGATTGATCCTGCAGCTCTTTCACTGCTGTTCCTTGATGACTCCTCCTACAACTGCAGCCCCAGCAGAGAAGCTTTTGCAGAGCTCACTTCCATGAAGCAGATAAACAAATGTGACAAGCTTTTAGAAGCAACCTGTTAGCACTGTGCTGGCATTAGAAGACTGCCATAAAGAAATGTCCTCAAGCTTTTAAAGATGAACTAAAAAGTGCCTCTTCAAAGAACTAAACAGTTCAAATGCAAAAATTTCATTACTGCTTAGTGATGCTCACAAAGCTGCACATTAAGTTAGCATGAACTGAGAAAGGCCTTCAATATGCAGCTGTGCCCTTTCTACTTACTCCTTGCCCCAGCAGAAGCTGGGAGTATTGCTCATAAAGAACCGAAAATTCTTCAAGTATTTTTACATGTCTCTAGCAGTGAAAAGAAATTTTACAATGGGCGTAGAGTGTTGTAGCTTTACCAGATCTTTTGTATTTACACACCTTTAGACTCTAGGACTGTATTTTCAGTGGGGACAACACTTAGAACTTGCTCCCCCAAGCTGTAGTGCAGTGACAAAAACAGAGCAACAAGGCAATGCCCTGACTCCCAGCCTTACTTCAGTTCCAGAACACAAGGCAACCCCACCACACAGGCTGTCTGTGTGAGCAATCACCTCTGTGCAGACTGAAGCGAGCTCTGCTGGGCAGGTGGGTTCATCAGCACACAGGGAATCACTGATGCAGTCCATTGTTAAAGTCCAAGCCCAGTGCTGCCATCCACAAGCGGGAGGCGCGTGCGCAATCAATGCACTCATCACACCGAGCTTTCCTCACTCCTGTCTTGGAGAACTGCTTTGAGCACCTTAACAGGAGAGCTGACCTTAAGAGAAGACAAGAACAGAAACTGCTAAGAAAGACAGCCACAGGCACAGAAAAGCTTCCTGTGCAGCAGTGTTACTCATAGCCAGCTGCTTATGATGAGCATCCGCACTCTCATCAGCTTGTAAGTCAGCAGCACCTGCTCCCCATCATCTTCCTGGAGGACACGTACACAGCAGCACCGTGCTCAGCAGCCCTCCCCAGCACCCAGCTGTTTGTGGCAGGACCTAGCCCACAGGATATGCCTTGCATGTCAGCCTCCTGTCCTGCTGAACACAAGCCTGCCTTGTACTACACTGCGCATTTGGCATACGTGCAGGAGACACAGCCTCCCTGGAGCGTCGCGTCTAAACAGAAACAGATTTGAGCAGAATTAGGAAAGCAAACTTGGAGGATATTTTAGAAGCTTTTAGTTTTTAAGGATTTAGCAGGAATATTTTAATCTCTGTGTAGTACTGAATCATTGTCCACATTTTAGTGAATGTCAATGGAGGTGCTTCCACAGAAACCACACGTGACTGCTAGTTAGCTCAAATTTCTCTTCCTTTGTAATTTTTAAGACCACACTAAACTACTGTACCTGGTGTTCAGCTGAAGAAAATGAGAATACCTTAAGAACCCCAGGTAGGATTTCACACAGTAATAATTCACATGCATTCACAGTTCTTAAGTAGTGTACTGCTACATACATCAGTGGCTACAATTCCTACAGATGTGAAAAGCCTTAATAGATATTTCCTGTACTTTCTACCTCCAGTGATTAACCATCCATCCAGCAAAGTTACAATAAACCTAATGTCCTGTTGCTTATTAATTATCAGCTCAACAAGCCATATAAGCAGGGAAGAAATGCACAGCAAGCTGTTTCCTGCCATTCTGCATATTTGCTGTAACAAATGGCACATTCAACAAACCAGGCAGGATTTCTGAATGAGCACTGTTTGAAATACACCCCTGCATCTTATTTAGGTGCATTTATTCTGGCACTTTCACCATAGGAAGCAGGATTGTCTAAGGAGATCATTTTAGGTGACTGAAAGAAACCCTCCCACACCTGTACAGCCTTCCCCAAAGTAACTCCCTGTCTCCCAATATCAAAGAAAAGTAACTTTGCCTTTTAATGGGACCTGACTCCAGTGGATGTTGCTCCATTTCATAGTGGAAATATTGATCTTGCAATTATTTAACCAATTTACTATTTGCCTATCTACTTTGGAGACCACTGTTTTGGGTGACATCACTGAAAACATGAAAATTTCTCTCATTCCCATTATCCAACCTTGTAATTTTAAACACAGCACCATAAACTAGGTATCTACCCATCTGACCTGTGAACAGACTCAGATACTTGAGTATCTTGACCTAGACTATACCTGCTCAACTTTAAATTGCGCTCAAATACCTACTGCCCTCCTAGTTTTGTTTCAAAGTTGCCCTGCAGAATTTGAGTATTTCAAGGAGGAAAATCAGAACATGCAATCCATGTCTTCTTTCTTGCTCTGCAGCAGTAAGACCAAGGAACAGAAACCTTCCAATAACTCATTGTTTCCTCCTCTGTGAAATTAAAGATAAGAATTTTCCATTTCACTATATATTGTAATTATTTCTGCACCAGCTAGAAGCTCTGTATCCTTGATGTAGAACTGATGGGACTTTGAGCAACTTGGTATAGTGGAAAGTGTTCCTGTCCATGACAGAGGGGATGGAACTAGAGAGATGATCATTATGTCCCTTCCAACCCAAACCATTCTATGAAATGTAAGATACAAACATCACACTATAGTAAATCCCATATATACTGTGGTCCATATTGCTCTTCCTGGAACACTTCCAAATTTACCATCACTCCCATTCACTTTTGACAGCTCTAATCTGATTTTTGGAGTCTCTCTCTAGAGAACAATGGCAATGATCACAAAACGTTGATAATATGAACCATGAGGAGCAGACCTCACCATCATTCTCATTTGTATGGTAGCACATTGGCATTTTGATTTGCCACACCAGTCTGTAGATCAGCCCTGAAATTTCCTTTTCTATCCAAAAAGGCTGAATGTGTGTTATTAGGCATGCAACAGCTCCCTTGCTGCTCCAGAAAGGGCTTCCTAACTTCTCATTTCTGGAGATTACAGAATTTATATTCTGCAGCACAGAGAATCCCTTGGATACCAGTAGGAATTGGAGAAAACTGAAATTGGGCCTATTCTTTTCCTCTACTTCATTAAGTGCAGTGAGAGTTAAATACTGGGAACCACACACTGAAGACAACACAGCAGAGATTTTCCTACTTTCACAGATGTAGTCTTTGCTTGATGAGTGCTCTGCTGAGCACGAGATCAAGCTAAGTAGATCAGAACCGACTTTTAACTAAACTCAACAGTTTTTCTTGATTCATGTAGGACTTCACTCCAAGAATAGATATCTGGCACAAGCTTTGGATGCTAGGATGTCATGTTTACTTATTTCTTTCCTTTGAATTCACATAGATACGCACATATGGATGTGGCATGACAATTTCATTACAACCCCATTTATTTATTTAGTGCATTTGCTTCCCATCATTCTTTATTGCTGCTTGAAGCACTCATCTCAAGGAGACTCTTATTAGAATCCAACAATATAACATATGGCCATATTTGCTGCACTGTACACAGGCTACTTTGACAAAAGAGAAAAGCCATCACCAGATATAAACAACAGAGGTTCAGAAGGTGAGTTTAGTTATGCATGTTTGAGAATCTCTGTGGGGATTTCTTCTACACAGCTTTTCCAGAGTATTTTCTTCAGAATGATTGTGGCTTGTGCCATAACTACAAAAAGCATTTTTTTTAGATGCAAGCCAAGGGATGAATACAGGTTAGTTTCCATTTTACATGTGGCAATAAGAGCTCCTGGTGCTCTGTATGAGAACATTTTCTATAAAGTTCCCTACACTTAAGGGACCACAAGACAGGGACTGGGGGGAGCAAAGTTCTTCCCACTGTAAGAGGAAATGAGGTTTGGTCTCACTGGAAGAACCTGAATATACATAATTCTGTGGAACCTGATGAGATGTATCCCAGAGTCTTAGGGAACTGGCTGTAGTTGCCAAGCCACTCTCCATGGTATCTGAGAAGCCGCAGCAATCAGGCACAATCCCTGGTGACTGGAGATGGGTAGAAATGAGGAACCTGGGAACTCTCAGCTTGACCTCTGTGCCTGGGAAGATCCTGGAACAGATCCTCTGAGAAGCTCTGCTAAGGCACAAGGAGGACAGGGAGTGTTTTGAGACAGCCAGCACAGCTTTACCAAGCCAAGTCCTGCCTGACCAGCCTCGTGGCCTTCTGTGGCAGAGTGACTATGGCAGTGGTCAAGGGAAGAGTTATAAATGTCATCTATCTGGACATCATGAAATTACCAAATTAAAAAAACAAAAAAAACAAAAAACCACCAAAAAACCCAAAAAAACAAACCACCACAAACAGACAAACAAAACAAAACAAAAAAAACCCCAAACAAACAAAAAAAATCCACAATCCCAAAAAAACCCTCAAACCATTTTCGGAAAAGCAAAATTTGCTTTTCCTTTTTCCTATAAAAAAGGCCCAAAACAAGGAAACCCCACTTCTCTCAAATTAGCACTAACAGTTAAAAAAAACCCCAAAAAGTACTTAGGAAAGTGAGAATGTAAGACTGGCACATAGAAATGAATATATCTCCCCTATGGCCTCTGTAAGTCCATTTAAGTGCTCCCGATATGATTATTTCCACCTTCAGCTTTCTATTTTCCTTCTTGAGTGGAAAATCAGCTCAAACACAGAGACAAAAAGAAACTGTAATGCTCCAATTTTAGCTGAAGTTACAGAAATTAAAATTCCTATCTTGGACAAACTAGATTTTTAAAAAGCCCCAGGTGTTGAAGTTGTATAAAAAGCTCAGCTTTTCACAGAAACTAGAGTTTGCATTCAGCCATATTTGTTGAAAGCTACCTGAAACTCAACTAGACTAAAGCAAATCGCCAAGAAATCAAATTATGATAGAAAATGCAAATGAAACAAAGCTCTAAAATTATTTTCACACATTGTGCTATCAGACTTTTGGTATTTTGATATTTACATTTGGCGATGCTGAGGAAGAGATCCACGTGAAACCAGTTTGCAGTTAACTGTAACATGAGATGTCTTAATATCTGACCAAATTAGTTCTTTTATGACATTTTTCCCTTAACATTTATTATTTTAATTTAACATTTAGTGCTTGCTCAAGTAAGAGAGGAAGATAGAGAGGAACTGCCTCAGACATTTGAAATAATTCCTGAAATTTTAGCCTTTATTTTGAATCACCACTCTGAAAATACACAGGAGCTAGTTTGGAAAGTTAAAACAACAGAAAAATGAGAGGCTGTTCCTCAGAAAAACCAGACTAGTAGGAAAAACACTTAACAACAACAACAACAACAACAGAGGAAGAGGAATAGCGTAGTTCTGCTTTACATCACATCAGGTTTCCAAGTGAATTTATAATTAATTAAAGTTTAATAAAATTTGACTAGTACTGGATGTAATAAACTGTAATGTTCCCTACTGCCCTTTAACAAAACTGCATGGCAACAAGAAGTAACGGAGTTAATGACAGACACAATGAAAATAGTACCAGACCAGCTGATAAACTCCTCTGCACATCATGACACAGCTATTTTCTTCCCAAAGCCTGATTTTGCTCAAATAGAGAGATGCGCTGAATGCTATTGGAAAGCCATTGTCAAATACTACAAAAAAAGGAACAAAGTCTGGCTCACCAGTACAACTCACACACAAAAATCAGATGCTGAGGGAGCGAGGGCTTCAGCAGGGTCAGCTGCTATACCTGAGCTGGCAGAGAAGGGCTAGGCCAGCACTCACTGCCTCCCAAGCTCCAGTTCTGCTAAGTGGCATGGCCACCTGCCCACCACTGCCTGCCAAATGTGTGTCACTGCTAATTATAACCAGTTCAAATACGGCAGAGTAAAGAGAAGCAGGGAGCCCATCATTACACAGAAATACTACAAAGCACGGCCTTATTTTACCTACATGAAAGACAGATTTTTGTCACTCGATAGCAGCGTGAGCAGCATCCCACTAATTTCCATGTACAAAATCCAGTGACTCTCAGCAACAAAACTCCTGTGGCTCCTGCTCTTTCTCTCAGAATAGATTTATTAGTTAGGTGCTACAATGAGGTCCTATTTTCCTTGCTTTTTATCAGCTGTATAAATTGGATTCAATATCCTGACCATAGTGTGGCCTTGTTCTATTTTACCCAATAACTTGCTGAATTCTGTAATAAATGAGTAGCTCTTTGAACTCTCCTTATCTGTAGGCTTCTGCAGTTTGAGACTCATTTGAGGATGAAGATGCCCAGTCCCTTTTCTGGGAAGACACTCAATGTGCTGCATACAAGTGTGAATACACTTTTTAGTCACTTTTCTACAATGAAGGAACAATTTCTACAAAGCTCATCTCCCCCATCAGGCACAGGACTACGGAACAACCCTCATGACCTTGCACTTGCGTCTCAGGGGCAAGACACAATAGAGACAGAGACTGAGGGCTTCTCAAAGAAGTGTTTCAAGGCTGATGGCATGCACTGCAGTCCTGCAGTACAATGGGCTTCCATTCTACTGATTCTAAGCACAGAAACGCAGCATTCCCGCCAGTTACTTACAACAATATAGACGTAACAGTATTGAGACACTTGGCACCACTGCTTTCCCTCAGCTCCTTCCTTTATAGGACATGAGGGTGACTTGCTTACCCTGCACCTTCCTCTCTGCAACCATTTCTCTCCTTGTCCTCAGCACTTGGCTTGGTATGAACATTAGGAGTTGTCACTGCCTGTCATAACAGACCTGCATTTAGGCCCTCCCTGCCTCACAATTTCCTACGCTGCTTCAGCCCTTACAGCACAAGTCCAAGATGCAAACCCAAGGTGCACTGGGTGTGCACATGTGCACAGGGCTTGCATGGCCATGTTTTGGTAGCAGTGGGCTACAGGGGTGTCTTCTGTGAGAAGCTTCTCCTGTGTCTAGTGGAGTCAATGCCAGTCAGCTCCAAGACAGTGGCTATGCCTCTGGGATCACACAGTTAAGAAGGGGGAAAAGATCTGCAAAATTGCAGCTGACAAAGAGGAGCGAGAATAAGGGAGAACAACACCACCTGCAGACCCCAAGGTCAGTGCAAAAGAAGGGGCAGGAGCTACTCCAAATGCCAGAGCACTTTCACCTGCAGGCCATGGTGAAGGCCCTTACAGCCCATGTAAGTCCATGGGGGAACAGAGATCTGCCTCCAGCCTGTGGTGGATCCCATGCCAGAGCAAGTGGATGCCCAAAGGAGGCTGTGACCCCATGGAAAGACCATGCTGGAACAGGCTCCCAAAACATCCATGGCATGATGGAGAGAGGACCTCATGCTGGAGGAGGTTTGCAAGTGACTCGTGACACCACTGGGAACCCACAGGATCCATAGGCTGGAGCAGCCTGTTCCTGAAGGACTTCACCCCTTGTGAGAGACCCAAGTTGGAGCAGTTCATGAAGACCTGCAGTCCACGGGAAGGACTGAAAGCAGAGAAGTTCATGGAGGACAGTCTCCTGTGGGAGGGACTCCATGCTGCAGCACAGGAAGGATGTGAAGAGTCCTCCCCTTGAGGAGGAAGGAGTACAGAGACAACATGTGAGGAACTAACCACAAACCCCATTCTATGTCCCCCTGTGCTGCTGGGTGGGAGGAGGTAGAAAAATCAAGAGTGAAGAACAGACAGATGGGAAAAAGGTGTTTTTAAGATTTATCTCTCATTACCTTATTCTGATTTGTTTGGTAACAAGTTGAATTAATTTTTCCCCTAGTCGAATCGCTTTTGCCCATGACAGTAACTGCTGAGTGACCTCTCCCACTCTTTATCTCGACCCATGAGCCTTTTGTTACATTTTCTTCCCTGTCAGCTAAGGAGGGGAAGCAACAGAGTGGCTTTGGTGGACACCGAGGTCGATCCACCATAGTGTACAGCTTGTTTCCTTCCCTATTGTCCCCGTCTGTGATGTCTCCTCGAGTCTGAGATCGCTCACAGCAGGACATCCGGTGATGGTTCAAGTTCGTGTTTTTTCCTTTTTCCCAGGTCGAGCACCAAAGAAGACGCAGAAGCCATTTTATGAGGTTTTCAAGGTTGTTTATTCTTTCTTATCTAAGGAATTTTCTCTCTGAGGTACAGAGTTCTGTCTAGCAAGCTGGTCAGAGGCACACTGCCTGCTCAGAGGGCAGGTCTTATCTTTTATACTATAAATTACGTACTCGATGTTTACAATTAATTTCCAATACATGACCCTTATATTGCACTGTCCAGTTCTCTCTCAAACCAAAGCAGAAATGCTATCCTAACTCAAAGATGGATGACATGAAGAAGAAGAACAAGGAAAAACATACCACGCCTAAAAATCCTCCATCTTAACTCTAAGCTTCTTATCATAACTATTTTACAGATTCACTTTTCTACCTTCTAACAATCTAATTTATACTCTATTTGTTTTTTGTGACTTGTAATTCTTCCTGCAATGACAGTAATTTTTTCCAGGGACTCAAATCAACCCCACAAGGGTCCTGGACATCGTGCCAAGGCCTCCGAGCCCACCCCCCGAGTCCCAAGGCATCCGGGGAAGCCAGGGGAACACCTATGACCCTTTCTGTGCAATAAGGCCCAGAAACACACACCACTGCTGATCGATACCTATCAGTGAAATGGGCCATTTCATTAGCAACAGAATTCTGCAGGCAGCCTCTCTCACTGAGTTGGCCAGATGCCACCATGAGCCGCTCTTAAATTCTTCCCCTGTAACTTGATGTATCATTGGCAAACAACAGAGGAAAAAGACAGGTAGATTGTGTTCATTCCATCATTGATTTTACTGTAAAAAAAGAAAGGCAACTTGGGAAATAAAACATTTCTTTAATTTCTCCTTTTAATATGTGAAATTCAAGTCAAAAGCTAGAAGGTTTTCTAGCATACAAAGCCATATAACTTACAAAGAGGATGACAAGCACTGTTGATGATAGGATTCCAGCACCTTTCAATATCATTGTATTGGCTCTGGACCTGACATTGACTCAGCCCACACCATGGCTGTAACACCAGCCAGAAAACCAGGAGCTGGTTTTCTGCTTCCTTATTTCTAAGCACCAGGTTCAGGAGTCAAAGCCATAACTCACTTAAGATCTACTGCTGATCTGTAATGTAGATAACTGCCCCAAGAAAAAAGTGTCAGATAATAAAAAACTGGGGGGGCAGGAGAAGCGGTGATTTACAGAACTAAGTTAACGTGCAAAAATGAAGCTGAGCAATGAAACTTTCAAGAGGCTGCCATTGACCAGAATCAATCAGTGGCAGACAGAAGAGCGAAGAAACATCTTTTCATATCACACTAATCAGAGGTGACAAGAAAGAGAAATCTGCTTTGGAAAGACCCCTGGAACAGGTCACCCTTGACATGCACAAGAGAAAGCTTACAGAGGCATCAGCACAGCACTTTTCTGAGTGGCAAGGGCATGCTCAGGAAAGCCCAGTAACACAAACTTAACAATTTTCTCCAAAGACCCCATAACCTCTGCAGATCCCCAGGACCTGCACCCAGTTATGAGCTTGTTCCTGTTTCAGTGCTACCCTGGAGGTCGGAGGCCTGGGGTCTGTGTGATCATTACTGTTGGCAAAGAGCCGTTTCAATGAACTGCTGGGGATTTTTCTGCAGAAGCAAAATCACATGCTTGAAAATGGAATAAAGAAGAGAATATTGTACAACAATAACTAAGGGTAGAAATGAAAATGGGATTCTGCATGACTAATGCTGAGGACAGTAGAGAAGATATCAGAAAAAAAAGGTAACAAAAAAGAAATAAGGAAGGGAGGAAAGACCTGCAGGATAGGCAGGTAAGGACATAGCTGGGGACAGGGTGCAAGAAAGTGGTGTGTGCAAAGGAAAAAGGAAAATGAGAATTAAAACAGAAAAGGAGACAAAGATTATATTAAAAGTCTAAAAAGCAGATATTTGGGCCAGAATAAAGAAGAAAATTGAACTGTGTGTCAAGATCCATACACTGCACACACCTTAGAGGTGCAAGTAAGAGTTTCAGCCCAGATGCCTTTGCATATGATTTGTACTGTTTTGTTGCATTTGTAAAGACAAAGCTAATCCTCTCTGTATTGTTTCAATTTGAAATTAGAAGCAACTTTAAAAAATGTTGAACAATGCACCAGAAGAGAGATAAGCCTTTTATCTGCCATACTCAGCTGCAAGCCTCACCACACAACCACATTTCATTGTTCCAGCAGTTCAAGTAAATCTAAAAGCTAAACTCAAATCTCAGAAACCAAAAATCTATCACAGCACCAGAGACCATGAAAATATATGAGTATGAGAAGCAAGTTGGAGCTTTTCCAATCTGCTCCAGACTGTTACACAGAGTGGTTCTGCAACAACAGTTTTTCACCTGTGATTCATTTTAAACAACAGATCTGAGCCTATGTAAGAGTTACTTATCTAGCTCATGCTGGATGTTCCTGACAAACTGCATAAGGAGAGTTTTAAAAAAAGTCCCTTTAAAAATTAAAATATATGCTTTGGAAGTGAATCCTCTGCCTGCCTCTGCTTGCAGCACCACAGAGCAACACAATCTGCCTGCAGTGGATTTTCCTCTGCTGAAACTAAGACCTTACAATGCTAACCAACAAATCCAGTCCGAAGTAAGCTCTTCATGAAGCACACTGTGCAAGGACTTGTGAAGGTAGTCTAGGACTACAGACTAAAATTTAGGTCAGAAGGGTCTCTCATCTTCTCCCAGTGCCATCACCACCAGTTTAGGTTGCTCAGGGCTTTGTCAGCAGAGCCCCACAACCTCTCTGGCCAATCTGTTCTGAAAATTTTTTCCATGAAATTTAATTGCATATTCCCTTTTTGCAACTTGTGACTTTTGCCTTTTGTCCTGTTATTATGAAACCCTATAATGACTCTGTTCCTGTCTTATCCTCCCCTTAGATATCTGAGAGAGCAGAAAAATCCCCTTCAGCCTTCCTTCCTCAAGCCTGAAATTCTGAATGTGCACCTAAGATAGAGTACCTGCTTTCAGAGTGTTACACCCCGTTACCATTTTCAATTTTCTTTTCACAAGCATTTTGTAATCAGCAGACCCTCAGCATCAACTGCTGCTTGTAGAGCCCCGCTCGTGCTGCACAAAGCTGCTTGGGGATGCAGCCCCAGCCCTGCCCTGCCATCTGTGTGCATGGAGAACAAGGACAGTGTGCCCAGGAGCACTGCAGCACACTCACACAGGTATGGGCTTGGCTCAGATAGAAGCTTAATTACATTAGCCCAAATAAGTCATTCAGCAAAAACCGTTCCAGCAGACAGCCAAGAAACACGCCCTTGAATACAAACTCATCCCTTCAGTACTGGTCCTGAATAGGAATTAAGGAGAATTTAAAATACTTCAGATCTTACAAACACCAGTCTGAAATGATAGTTGCCTAGATGGCTGGTAGGATTTTGTCACTGTCACAATTTCACGGTCATCCTCAACCTCAACATTCATACAAAGCTAATGGGATACAGTTCTGACTCATCATTACTTTTTCATATATTTGAAATCTCAGTAGCTTCCAGCAGCTACTAATTGCTTATTAATTCCACCACAGAAGATGCTGTAAGGGATTTTCAGTAATTAATAGAAGCTAATCTTTTTTCTGCCCTGAATTAGCACTCCTACACATGAACTAATGAAGCAGTGACTGACCCCCAAGCTCCAGAACTGCAAATACAAAGCTGAATTCTGTGCTACCTTTTCCATGGTCCTCAGGAAAGGCACTGGCTTTGTGCACGACAGTAATACAAAACAGCGCTTTCCCTTTTTTTTTAAAGAACCCAAGAGAGGACAGTTGCATCCATCAATTCTTCTTCCATCAGCTTCCTGTCACCTTTCAATTTATTTCCATCACTGAGAGGAAAGGTGTGTAAATGCAGCTCACAATCACGAACCCTGGTGACTACATAAAACTGCAATACACTCCCACTGCTAATCCTTTACAATACCTCTCCCAAATTTATCTACCTTTGCAATAAAGCTGACATTCACAGAATTGGCTGCATTTGCTGGGCATTCTTTACTCTGTACTGATAATGAGCAGACAGCTACACAGGGCAGAAACCCCCTGTAAGTCAGAAAGTCTGAATCAGCTCAACTTTATGTTTTAGTTATGCAGACAATGTACATCCCCCCATCCATGAGATCCCACATTTCTTCGGTGAACTTACGATAAAGCAGAACAGGGAGCAGCAGAAATGCAGCCCTCCCTTTGTCTGCTTGGTCCAGCCTGTCATCCAACAACCATATCCTTGCTAACACACCAAATGCTTCTCCATTGACACTCCGGAGTATCCATATGTGCTAGGATGCCAAATGAGTTGAGCCTCCTACAAATCACAAGCCAATTTTTCGAAAGTGATGAAAAAGTAGCTGCAGAGCAGTTAGGCTCATTTTAATGGAGAGCAGCTGTAAATGCTGGCATGTATAATTACTAAAGGAATGCCACAAATATTTAGATAACAAAAACTACAAACAACCTCTGTGATGACAAAGGTAAGAGTGATAAGCAGCCATTATTTAAAACAAACTAATTATGTCCAATAAATCTATTCTCTTTCTGGATAAAGAACATAGGAAATTTACTAAATCTGGTCATGGGTAAAACATACTGGGATGGAGTGCAGCTGCAGAAATGTCAAACTATCCTCACAAGGTTATACTTGACATTCTAGGAGAAATGCAAACAACAAAACTTGGAAGAAGAATTCCTAAATGTCCTTAAAGAACTATAATTAGCTGTTGCAGGTCAAAACCATACCAAATAGCAGGATGGTGGGAAGAGCAACAGGAAAGCAAATTTTGCCTCTTAAACTTTGCCATCAACTGAAGGAAATAAATGGCAGGCACTCCAAAATTCAGATGCTAATACAGTATTCTGAGCAGTCTAACAAGGTAATAATCATATCGTTACACAAAACTGTACGGCTGATTCTTCCATGCTGCTTCTTTTAAGTTATGGAATGAAATTTTGTCCTTCAATGCAAGTTCTACTTCAGCTTCAATTCAGTTTCATCTATGCATTTTAATTTCGGTTGCCAGGGAAAATAAACCAGATTTTTACAGGTTTTTAACACTGTTTAATCTTGGAGGGGGGCAGAAACCAAAGTCCGAACCAACCTGCTGCATTACCATAGGCATTGATTTGTGTAGCTACAGGGCTTCTCCAATATTTCACCAAAAATCAGAATGTTGTTTTGCAAGAAAAATGTACTTGCCCTCTGTGTAAGTGGCAAAAGTGACTATTTCTAATGAAATATATTTTTAAATACACGGGTTTTAGTAGAACTCACTCAAGAACCCCGACAAGTTGTAACTCACCCGCCCCTCACTCACATTTAACATTGTCAAGCTATTTTTTCACTTGCTGATGCATCCAAGCTATCTACAACATAACAGTTCTGTGTATTCTTTGATTTTACAGGGTAAAAACTCTCTGTTGGGCTAAAAAGCTCTATGCCATGTCACCAGCAAGCTGCTTTCTCCTCCCTTTTCACAGGAAAAATGCCATCTTATTAGACCTGGATTAAAAGAAACCACAGCTCAGTTGCCAGACAAGCAATGCTCATATATGATCTGGAGGCCAAAATGGAGAGGCTTTCTGCTCAGTAACACTGACCAGGAGTATGCTATTCTGTACTAACTCTGGCAATTTAAACTGAAGAACTCCTTAGTTTGTAATTTTGCCACTACTTTTCTACACAGATGAGCTCTAATAATCACTAAAATTAGAAGCATTGCAACAGAATGATTATTTTAAGAAACAGAAATTGGTAGCATGACAAATTAAGAGATAGATCCAGAAAAACTAATCACTATCATAAAGGAAAAAGATGAAATCCTGGAATACGTCCATAACATTTCAGATAAGTTATCAGGAAACAGCAAGATGCCCTGTGAATTCACCTTTGGCCACTATTCCCCGTGAGATACAGAGGGCACTGCTAAGGCAGAAGGTTACAGATACCAGAAATGAGCTAAACACAAAACCAACAAAATTTAAAAAGCAACTCCAGCATATCAAATTCAAGCAAAGTTATATAAAAGAAGGCTTCCCCAGGGCATCTCATAAAACACTTTTAGCTTTTTAACACTTCTTTCCTCTGTTTGAAAACTTGGGCATTAAGAAATTTGTCAGACAATATTAAAAGAAAACTTCTACCTGACTCAAGCACACAGGTAATTTCAGACACCTCATCAACCCTGAAAAGCTGCTCTGTACAAATTAGTGCATGGTAGCTACCTCATGACTTTTCCCTCATTTTATGGTAAGTAAAAGGAAAAATGGCAGAGCCATTTCAGTTTAAGGTTTTGTGTGTTTATAAACATATGCATCTGTTTGGATCATGGTTACATCAGTGCTAATATTCAATGCCTGTTAATGTTCCTTTTCCCAAACAAAACTCTAGATTAATATTGGTCTAATGAAAAGGTGTGTTTTCAGTTCCTTTCAATTAAGCAAAAGCAGTAATGACCATGTGAGCACTCCTACTCCAGCTCAGTAAAACTCATGCCAACAATGGCATAACCAAAACTGTTCCTAAACTGTTCAGCCTAACCCAAAATGTTCAATCAGCCTCTCTTTACAAAAGCTCTGGGACTGCCACAAGTGCTTCTCCAAAACCCAACACTGGACTAATCTCACAAAGTAAATCTGCTTTATCTTCCTCCCCTGAAATTAGCCTATGGTAAAATGATATCAGGCAAACATTTCCCCCTCCTCCATTAGGGAATGGGAAGAAAGTTGTATTCAAACCAATTCTGCATGGGTAGATATTTCAATTTAAAAAATGGAAACTTTGAAATTAACCCATTGCAACTGGGGCCATATCACATCATAGGGTTTTTAATGAAATTATAAATAGTACATTCTGCAGCACCACTAAACATGTGGACATACTAGTTTGAAGATTTCACATTGGTGCTATTTGCTTCAATAAAACAATCTGGAAATTCGGTGAGGAATGAGATGTATAATTTCAGGTGCTACGAAATTATCAGCTTCTGCAAACAGCTATCAAAGGACTAATGAAGTCCTGTTATTTCTTACACAGCGGGGAAACTTCCCAACAGAAACAGGGTGAATAATGAAAGTAATGCAAAGCACTAATACCATCTTCAACACATACTGCACCAATCCAGTGCTCAACAGAGCTAAAAATCTGAGTATGCTATTTGTGCTTCACACAGAAATCCTCCCTGTAATATCTATAGATATTTGATATCATCTCTGTGAATCTAATTAATTATACTGAAATCTCCTTTTGTGCTTCTTAAATCCAATTACTGATTTACTTCTTCCTGAATACATTATCTAAAAAATAATGCCAGTATTGCCAAATAAGTAATTTTGTTAATCATTTGTATGCTACTCAGTCTCTTCAGGCAATTTGCTCTTTAATGTCCTCAAACTATTCTGATTCTTCTGCATCAAGGAGATATTTAGGGTGATACTGGGACTGGGAGGGGCTGACCCACAAAAGTCATAATATCCTAAACAGATCTATGATAGCTACTGCAGAGCAATATTACTGTCAGTCTGACAGTCAGCCAAGAGTGATGGACCACCCATCACACATCCTCCAACCCAGAGTGAATCCTGATGCCTTTCAACAACCACAATTAAATCCAAAACAATCAAAAGGGGCAATCCACAAAAGAATTTACAAAAATAAAAGTAGTTACAAAGTAGTCAAACCATTAATTCTTCCCTGGGCATGACTTAGAAAAAGGATTTGAAAGGATTAAAATATGACAAAAAGAACAAAAGAAGGGCAATGTGTCTCTTTCACGCCTTGCAAGTAGAGTGCCTGCTAAATACAAAGCTTCACTAATGTCTTGCAGTATTTCAGTAAAATGTAGGTGTTGATGAAGTCAAACTCATGTATGTTTTTCTTGAGTCAACTCTGCTAATAATAATGATAATAAATAATAAAGTCTCAGCCCACTGGCTGGTTCGTTGGTTTATTTGTTCAGGGCATTGGGGAAAGAACATACAAGAAGGAACATTGTCAAGGACAGTATATATTTGTAAAAATTCGAGATGACTGAACATGGTTTAGATTTTATTCTAGATGACATTATTTGTAGGCAAGGACTTTTTGATTTCTTCTAAGGATTTTGTATTTTTTTAAGGTAAATGAAAGAGAAATGTATCTAAAAGGTGTTATACATTCTGATGTTTCTCTTCAAGATGATGGACAAGCAGATAGAAAGCCATCCTCCACATGATAAATGAGTATTTTCTGGTTTAGAAATAAAGTAAAAGAACAAATGGTCAGAGGTAGCACAGCCAGAGTAAGTGGACTTTACATCTCTCCTAGGCCTTAGCTGGACTTCATTAAATTATGGTAGAAGCTATTGCATTCTGCAGTCTTCAGCTTGCTGACAGCTGTTGTAATTTGTTCCAAATTTCAGCAGAAACTGAAAAAGCTTTACAGCTTTTCTAACCTCTATCACCAAGGAAAAAATTGTCTTCATTACTGGAGAGTCCAAAGAGCTGTTTTTCTCCTGTCCATCCAACTTCTTTTAAGAAAAACAACCTGGGAAAAAAACCCTCTATCTGTTTCCAGCTGTAATGGGCATGTGAACTTTGATTGCTAAGTCCCTTTAACAAAAAACCCCGAGAAAAAAGCCAGTAATTCCACAGTTTGTGTGAGCTGCCCTCCAGTGCCAAGATCAGGCACCTTGCTAGGGTTATCCTCAGCAGCTGTGTCACAGCCAGCCACACAAGCTAATGCAGCCACAGGCAGATGTGAATCTGAACTCTACTTTTACAAATTAAAAATGTTGGTCTGCATTACATTTCTAAGTAAGTATAACTTCTTCATTCAACACAATGTGCTCTTGCAGCCAGTTGCTAATCCCACTGGTATCTTGCACTGCACGGTATGATATCCATGCTCCTTGTGCTACTTTGCAATGGGAACTTCTGCTCCACAAACAGCCCAGTAAGGGGAACTGGACAACAGCTTTTCTCCAAGCAAAGAGTGAGAGCCTATGCAAAAGCCATGGAAGAAATCTTCAAAGGTGGAGTAGGTTCAGTGCAGGTCTCTCTTCAAGGTTTATTTTGCATAAATTTGCATTGTGGAGAAATTTGCTGGATCTGCCTTGTTTCCACTTATCTTTTTTCAGTTCTCCCTCACAGCCATTGCCTTCTTTTAATCTCCATTGGAGCTTAAGAAGGAGCTGAGAATACAGCTTCATTCCTTCAGAACAGCAGTCAAAAGAATACTAATTAGCGTTCATCTTTTGTTCTCACACTTTAGTTGTAGTTAAGCCAAAATATCTGAGACCTTTGTCAACAGCAGAAGAGCGCAGAGACCCAATACATATTTGTAAGATAAAGAAATAATGACTTCTTTCTCAGTTCCACAAGGGAAATGAAATCCTGCTGTTTCAGGGAGGTGTAACTTTATGCACCACCAAACACTGCCCAGTATTTATGTCCTACCCTATGCATGAGGGCATTCACTGCAGACACTGTCAGGAACACATTCACTGATCTCACTTTCAATGGCTCTCACTGTAATAAAAGCTTTTGCCGTTCTGAACTCTCCAGACCTGGACCATTCCCTACACATTTCTGCCTTGACCATCTAGTTCTGGAAGCTACCATGACACCTGGTACCCCAAGAATACTGACCTTCAAGTGTGACAATGTACTAAATCTTGGTCTGTAATGATGGTGAAAAAATATTTACACTTTTAAAAAGACTACTGAATGTCTTTAGTAACAGCTTGCTTGTAAACTTGAATGAGTCCCATCTAACTAATAAATACTGCTTTCTCTGTTTCTCTGAATGCTCATCCAAGGAAAATGAACACAGACCCTCCATGTTTAGCATGAAACTCCTCCTCTTGACTGGAAAGGTTAACCACTATCAGTGTATCACATGGCTGGTCTGCTGCAAAATATTAATTACACAGCTCAAATTATACCCATTAAGTCTTCATGGAAGGAGGATTTAACGAATAGGACTCCTGATTTCTCCATCTAATTTAATTTGCAACACTGGGCAAATCACATTATGAAGATTGTATTAAACTGGTCACAATAGTGTTTACAACACCTCAGTGAACACAGAGGATTTTAGGCATGTGGACACTAAAAAGGTACAAAATACAGCAGTCTTCTCTCATAGAATTTTTAGAACTTTCATTATTTAAAATAATGCTAAGAGGCCTTCTATGGGATACTGATGGTTTTCCATCAGGGCTCTAGGATGGTTTTACCCTGAGGGTCTTGGTGATCCTTGTTTTGGCTCTATGTGCTGACTTACAGAACACTTTCCTGTACAGGTCATGCAGATCTCCTGTTACTTCTGATGAAACGGTAACACTGGTAAGAAAATAATGGAAAAGAGAATCTCATTCTGCTAGGATATATTCAGTAAGGGCTGGAATACAATATGCTAGAGCGACACTGCTTTTGCTACTCTAATATACAGATTCCCATGCAGAGTCTCCTCTTGGCACATCCAGATAGGTGTGATGGACATTTTTCTGGACATTTTTCATAGCTTTTATGAAAGCTGCTGTGGTCTCAAGTGATCAAGCTATTGACAAGAACAGGAGTTCAGTCTCCAAGCTTATTCCACTCCTAGAGAAGTCTGCAGACCCACCATGATATTGCTGAGTTCACGTTAACAGCAGCAACTTTCTCCAATCCCCTCTTCCCAGATGTATATCAGAGACACAGAAAAAACTATCAGGTGGTACAAACTGTCAGGTGCTCCTGACCTGGAAAAAGATGAACTGAAGCTAAAGTGAAAAATCTGTATATATTATTAGCAATTCTCTAGAGGTTTCCAGCATTTCATTTTTTCACACAGGTACAGGTCAACAGTTCTTAAAACATTTAAACATGCCATTTGGTCAGAAATGTGCAAATTGCCATCTGTCTCACTGCTGGGTGAAAAATAAGATATACACAAGTTGGACTTCAGCTGTGTTAAAGATTGTCTTAAAGATTATGTTGCTGCAGATATATGATTTAATTTCCCTTTTGCTGCAGTAAAAATGTAACTGAAGCAGTTTTTATACACAGCAGTGTATAAAATATGAAGGGATATATATATATATACACATATATATGTAAGTATGTAACTAACATTTTAAAACAAAGGTAATAGCAACTGGGAGAACATTAAGATTCTCTGATAAGCTGGTTTTCAACTATTTACATCCAAACTACTTGTTAAATAGAAGATATCTTTACTATAAATAATAGACACAGGGACTGGCAGAGCATTATAGTCAGAAGATTCAAGTTTAAAACATTTTCAATTATTTGCAAACTGTTCCTCACTGCAGGATACATATTAACCCGCAGGTAATGGAACAGTACCTATGGTTTTCTTTCAGTGTTAAGGACTACTACAGAAGATTCCTTCTCAGTTTCCTTCTGAACAATGCAACTAGTTCAGTAACACTTTACTACTATTTTTGAAGAGCAAAAAAACCCTCTTCAACAACAACAGTACACACATGTACAAGGATTTGAGATTTTGTTCAATCTAGATGCAAGATAAGTCTTTATTCAGACATAAAAGTCCCACCATTGGGAGAATTTTTATGCATACTTCAGTATAATACAGAAGTCACTCTTCTCCAAGGATTGTTTTAAAGCCTGAGTTAGAATTTGCAGATGGATTATTATATTTGATAGAGGGCTTAGCTGTGGTTCTAATAAAAACCACATGAAAGAGGGCTGAAGGGATAAAAATCAATAGTCCAATGTTCTTACATGGCTAGGAGGATGGATACTAACAATACAAAAAACTTATCATGCTATTTACCAGTTTTTGATGCAAGCTGCAAAAATAAGGAAGCAGTTTTAAAAGAAAGATCAATTATGAATCAGTTATTAACAACAGAGCATATTTTCTGTTTAAGATGCTAAACACAGGCATGCTGCTCTGTAGCTTCAAGTGACTCACACTGTTTATTGTTCACCTACATAACAGACAGGAATACACAGGTTTGGCAGCTTGACAGAGATTTGTGGAAAATCTCTGTCAGGTAGCTCAACAACTGCCAGAAACAAGATGGATCTTATTAAAGGATGGACAGACAAGACATTTGTAACAGGCTTTTAAGTTAACCTACTAACAGTGCAAATTCTACACCTACAAAGACAGCCACAAGCCAACAGGTCACTATTGGGCTTCAGTAAATGCTCACCTTAGATCAAGACATTTAGAAGTAATAAGTGAGAAATGAGAAAGATAAAATGGAAGACAGTGTATTAAATAAAAAACTACCCTAGTATTTGAAATCCATTACTTTTTTGGAAGAAACATTCCTGAGGAATTTCTCTACTCTGAAAATCATAATTATTTCACTACAGAATGGACTGCATTCATGAGATGTAATTTGTAACAATAAGTGAGAATGCTTGTGATGATCTCTGACTTTACAATTGGCTTTAAGGCATTAATATTTCTTGCATTTATTTAGCCTAATATCTCAGGTACATTCTGTTACTCAAAGATGGGTGTACATGACTAACAGAAAATTGTAATATTTCTAGGATTATTAAGTCACTTCTGAGAACTGCTCCAGTTATTACTCTAATTCTATCTGATCTCACAGAGCTTAGGCAGACCCAAACCATGCCCTTCATGTATTCAAATGGTCATCACAAATCACCTCCAGGACAGCACTGGAGAGCGTGGTGACCCGGGGTGCAGGAGACAGAACCAAGGTTTTAAGAGACAGCAGATATTTCTCCATTTTCTCAGGAGAAGACTGTGCCCAAAGAGATTAAAAACGTAGTAGAGCCACATGCTTTGCTGCTTATCCATCCTCTACAGCTACCACACTAAACAGCAAGACTATCAGTGACTGGTGCAGCACTGAGGAAAAAATGTATCTGTTTAGGGAAGAGACGCACTTCCACCTCATAGTGCTTCCTTAGGGACAGCAGAGCTGTTTGTTCCTCCATATGGTGCTGTTTCTCATAGAGCTTGATAAGGTCCACATAAAGTTTGCTACATTCCAAGTTCAGCATGAACCTAAATCCTAGTTTTGCAGAGTTTCAGGTCTTTTTTGGCTGGTGCAAAATGCCTTAAGAAAACATGTCCCAGCATGTGATTTAGTAGTAAATGGAATGACATGAGGTAGAAGTAATTTTGCAGAATTGTCAGCATTTATAAGGGTGTAAGTCTATAAATGTTATTAAACATGTATACAAGGCTTTGCTCTCTCCCCCTTAAAAAATTCCAAACAAACACTAAACAAACCCTCTCCCAAAACCCAACAGTCAAGACAAGGCTGAAACAACTGATTTTTTTCTGGGTTTTTGGCTTCTCTTCTTTAAAGCATTATTTAAAGCATTATTTAAAGATGATTGAAATAAATTCGTTCAGAGATTAAAAAGAAAAGATGCTAAAGTAGTCTGAGACAACAATTTTTGCTTGTGAATGAATGAAGTTATAGGAAAAACAGCATTACTGTAAAAATGCAGCAGAACTGTGCTATAGCATAGTAAAAATCCTCTCAGGCTTCCTCAGTGAGAAAAATAAGCTCTTAACTGCTTTTCATGCCTGTGCACAGGGAAGACTTATTTTAGAAAAAGCTCAGCCTCCTCTGTGGCCCATGCATCCTTACAAGAGGATTGTTACCACCTCTATTTTGCTGGTAGAGGTGCAAGAACCAGAATGAACACTGCTAGAATTCTCAATCTCAAGCTGATATGCAGGGCTAGCTTCTGGGGCAAAAAAAAAGTCTCTTTTTTTGCTGTAAATTAAGAAAATTTGATCTAGCAAGCTCCAAGTGGCAGTTCTAAAATACCACAACGCTGTTTTAACATTACTTTTCAGGAAATAAACAACTTAGAAAGTTGTCTTGAAAGTCTGAATGTTTGGAAAGCTAAATACAGCTGGTGTTCCTACTGCAAGAAGGTTACTTTCTGTGCACGGGAACTGTTCTCTCAAAAAGCATTTGGAAAAAAAAAGTGTGAATCAGGACTAGTTCAAATCAGAAGACAAATGAAAGGAGCTGACAGACGAAAGAAACAGGATTCAATGACAAGAAAGAAGTAACACCTACAAGATTCCTGGAAATTTCTGAATACAGGAAAAGAAAGAGATTACATCATTCCTCAGAAGACTTTTCTTGATTGTTGGGCATGTTAGCTAAAATAATGTCTCTTACTAACCAGACACATACATGACACCACAACCATGAGCTCATTTATTTATAAATTTCCCAATAAGCACAGTGATCAACAAAACAGCACTTCAAGTATTCTATACCTGGCTATGTTAATTTGGGTCACTGTGAGGCTTTTGCAGTTTATGGCAAAAATACAGGGGAATGAAAAGGCAAAGCTGAATTACCCACTGATGAGCAGTCATAAGGTCAGGGCAATTTCAAGCTTTTTGACACAAAAATTAATTCTGTTCTTTTTGTGTACATGCTATGTTTACGGCATAAAGAGTCCACATATTCAAACTGCTTCAGCCTCTGAAAGACTATGCTAAAACAGCACATGCTGACCTGCCACACCACCAGAAGAAATGTGTTTGGATGCATCACCCATTCCAACTTCCACACTAAGCATGTCGCCACCAGATAGGTTACATCTGTAAGATGGACTTGTCCAACCCACAACAACAACTGCTACTGTACTTCACTAGCAACATCACAACAATTTACAAAAGCTTATATGAACCTTGCCAAAGTAATTGAAAATCTCAGGGAATTCTGCCTGTGATCAGCAAAGCCCACAAAGTAGCAAACTTGTATTTTTATGAAAGAGCTGCAAATTGACAATAAGGCAGCACGATGTAGGAACAACTCCCCACTTTAGCAGAGTAGTTTATTTAGTTCTGTGAGTCAGATGCAGCACAACAGACAACAGTGAACTCTGTATGTCACAGTGTGGACTGCCCTGCATTTCTTTTTTTTATTTGTACATGCTCTATGTAAAATAAAGGCTTCAATAAGATATGTGAAACACAGGTTCTTTGGGACTTATTCTGACCTTGGAATCATACTGAACCTGGTAGCTATGTCTGCACATTTTCTGGAACTTTCTAGATAGAAAGATCTTTCTGCATTGATTTGGTTGCAGGATCAGGTCCTACAAATCTAAAGACAAAGACAAATGGCAAATAACTGAGATGAAACAGCAAGAGTTGAATTTAAACACAGCAATGCTCCAACAATTTTCACATAGAACAGAGGCTCAAACCAACATGATTCAACAGAAAATGGCAGAATACACTTTACTCTTTCAACTCTGAAGAAAATGCCCACCCAAAATAAGTGAATATTTGCTTTTATACAGCTGTTATCCTTTGGGAGGCGCAAGGAAAAAAAACCCCAACTACTGCCTCCTTATTGCTGCAGACCAAAATTAATTTTTCTTGGTATTTTGCCAGTTCACATCCAAATGAACTGCACCCACTAAGGAAGGTCCAATAAATGATTGCGAAAACAAGTTTCCTTTGTGCATGAAGAAGAATGAATCACTTAGAAAAATGTGACATCTTCAGTAATACTTCTGCCACTATTCAGTATTTCTCTAAATTATGCAATTCATCAATATAATGTTCATAAATGTATTTTTGGAAAAAAATTACCCTAAGTAAGTTTCTGCAGCAATGGGATTTCTCAGTGAAAGTGAAAATCTGAAGGAACAAGAATGCTGGAAGACTATATGGCAGCTACTCTACAACAGAATTTTCCAAACCAAAACAAGGGCCATCTGAAACTCTGAACTGCCCATCATGGAAGCAGCCCTCCTTTTGCTTTCTGCTGCAAAGAAGTTTGAGCAAAGACCTTGCAAGAGATGCACAGAATAGACAGCGAAGCATCACACACTCAAAGGGATGTCCCAGCTGACAGGTTTTGTGGATTCCTTTGAGTTCCTTTGCTGCACGATTTCATTCCTCCTGCACCTTTAAACCCCTTCATAACTAGATAATTCCATGTATCATTGCAACCCATTTCAGAAGTGTTAGGTGCAATATGGCTCCTGAGATGTATATTACCTGGCAAGACCTCAGACCTAAAACATCCAAGTAACCCTTGCTGAACAATGAGTTCTAACTACTCTGTTCCACCTTTTCCCTCAGCCCTTAAAAGGTGCTAAACTTATGAACTAATCTAACTAGCAGTACTCAGTTTCTGAAGGATGAGTTTGTATGAAGTGAACGTCCTGAGGCCTTCTACCTACACTCCTTATTGCAGCATGTGAGTTATACAATCAAAAACGTATCTGATAGGAAGACATGGTCTTGCACAAGCCAGACTAGAACACTCAACAACCAATACAGGAATCTCTCATCTTTTTTTGACATCCCACACAGCAGTGGAGCTGCACAATAAGTAATGCATGGTTTTAAAATTATTTAGTTGTTGAACTTAGGCATTTCTACTACTAATACACAAGTGAGTTTTTGTAGAGCAACAACCTCATTTCACTGTCTTCACAACCAAAGGCAAAACTTCTAAACAAGTTCAAGACAATGCCTTGAAAGATGCTGATACCACTGCAATTCTCAACTCATGCACTAAGTGATTTACATAAAATGAAACAAATATAGATTATTAGAATAATCTTCAGTCCTGTGATACAATTATACCAATCTGCATAATTTTTTTTAATATCATAAGTTCATGGTCTACTGTTTCTACCAAAGCAAGCCAAAAAATCCACATTTAGGCATGTTACACCAAACTCTTTGTTTCAATCATACCTTTGAATCTTGTATGTCATGATTGTGGAAATTCCACTTGCAAATCAGTACCAAAGATGCCCTGAAAAACACAATCAGAGATTGCTGTGCTGCACAGCTGGGAAGAAGTCCAAAGGCTTTCTGCCTCTATAAAGTAGGTAAGGTGCTAATGAGAATATATTTTCTCTTCCCTATAAATTAACCAATTATCTGAATTCTGATGAGCATAGGATCTGATTTTGCTTTAAAGCAAGCCAAAAGGGAAAACTGGAGGCAAAATAAAGGCATCACCATCTTCAATTAGTGAACAAATATTAGACATGGAGAAATAAATTTTAGTTTTGCTTTAAACATCTCTAATTGTCCTGATGAAAATAGGGCTTGGAATGGGTCTGGAGGCCATTTGGAGATTACACCCACATCATGATGAAGTCAGCATTTCCTAAACTGCTTGACAGATTTTTGTTTACCTGAAGACTGTCCTCCAAAGTTGGCAATCCAACAGTTTACACAGGTAATGTCATAGAATCATAGAACATCCAGAGCTGGAACTGGAAGGGACCCACAAGGATCACCAAAGTTCCACTCCTTGCTACATTTTACAGGGTTTTTTTCCCTTCTCCTGACCCCATGGTGATCAGAATATCTTGGTAAAATTTTATTTGCAGAAACCTTTATGTATCCATTTCTCCCCTCAATACTTTTCTCTCAAAACATCACAATACCGTTTCTTCAGGATCATAGTGCTAGACTTCCAATTGCATTGTTTTATTTCCTCCTCCCTAATTGTCAGCTTACTGCTTTTTTAAACTGTCGTAACCAAAAGTGCACATATTTTAACTTCAGCATCCAGAACATCACGTAGGAGAAGAGGTTAACTTACACATTTTGCACTGCTGTCAATGCATCTTTGCACAAGGTCTATTTTTGCTGTAGGTGGTACAACACTGTTGATGCACAAAGTTCACAATCTGGTAGAGCAGTCAGACATCCTTCATTGCAGGACTTCTGCCCAGCCAGCCGTAGTCCTGCAGTAAATCATTCCTAACTGAGGGTGAAATTCACTCTTTGCTGGATGTCTACTAAAGGACACCTTCTCAGACGTTGGGTGTCCAATCTAATCTAAACTACGCTGCACAAAATGCCCCTGAACACAGTGAAGAGTGACAGTGCATCTCATCCCATGCTAAGACAGACATACAGGGGCTGAACTGCCCTCCAGAGAGGCACTTGTCACAATTTGGCATGGAAAATTGGATAGCTAAAGTACTGGTTAACAGTTAAGTTAAATCACAACTGTCCAATTTTCAGACAGCTGTTCAAAGTAAAATACAGCTGAAATGCACTGTGTGCTTTCCTCATTGATCTGGACTCTGTTCCTTGTCAACCAGGAAAAGATTAGGAAGAATTTTAGACTTTCATCACCCAATATACTTAGGTCCCCTCCCAGCCTAATGCCTTCATCCATGCTTGATAAAATATTTCAGTCTCTTTACCAAAAGCATTGCACACTGCTGATTGCAGGACTGAGCCCTTCCAAAGAGAATCCTTCTTGTTGGAGCATCTCATTTTGAAATGAAGCATTTATTAATTACAGATAATACAGGATTAAAAATGGTTTGTTACACAGAAGATATTTCTCCTACTTTCTTATTAGACATTTATGACACTGTCCCTCATGAGAAAATTCTTAATAAAGGAAGATCAAAGTAAATGCTTGCTATGGGAACATTTTTCTTTGCAAATAACAGGGCCAAATTGCATTTTAGAAACAAGCACTAAGGCTGGTCTAAACAGAAAGAACAGAGAGAATTTTGAGAACAAAATTAAGAACAAATACACATCGACACACAGACCTCTGCTCTTGTAATTTTCACACTAGTGATTTTAATGATGTACAAAATTATTTTTAAAGCCAGATAAATTTAATTTATTTTTCACAAGAGGAAAGAAAATAAATACTAAAAAATACATGCTCAGATATCACCTCCACTTGTTCATGGTATGGGAACTGTGGAAAGCACTGCCAAGGTACTTCAAAACAATTCAAGTATTAGTCAAATAAGAATCCCAGGAAACTTCATCTAAATCCTTTTCCTAAAATGCAATTCACAAAGCTTTGATAACAATGGTATCCCCATAACAATGGTATGCATGGTTCTCCTTGAACTGACTGTGCTGGCCCTGACATTTAAGTGCTTTCATATCCATATCTTTTCTTTCCCGCTCTCTGAAAATGAGAGATTTTTGACAGTACTCAGTCTTTGCAAAATATTAGAGTAGATTCTCTTTGGTAACCAAAGAGAAAAACCAGAAATGCATTTCATATATCTTAAGCTTCAGTAAAACTTTCCTTTAAGAGCTTGTTGGTTTAAATTTTCATCACTGTCACACACATAACAGCAGGAAGCTGCTCTTCAAACACTGTTTTTCAGTATTACATAATAGAACTGCTAATTTCTGACTATGAAGTACTGCAGGCTGAGCATTTAGGGCCTTACAATACTGACATTCTGAGGTTCATTTACTTGCCAGACCTGAAAATGCCACACACAACATTTTATGTTGCACTTAAACCGGCAGATCTGATTCTGCTCTGAAATGCATTTTACTGATGGAGTTTAGCATATATGTTATTGACTATTTTTTTTTGTGATCTACAAATGCCAATTACATTTACAAACTGTGAAGCACACATCTGTTCTCCTGTTTTTTTCCTACCCATACATGTACAGATCTTTGCAGACATAACTCTGTGGGATTTGAACGAAGGAAATGAACCAACTACTTTTTGCAGCTGATAGTGCACAGGTGAGGAGTTTTGTTTCCTCATCTCTCTATTCCTGACCTCAGAGGGATTTTATGTCACACTAGTGCTGCAGAGCCTTCTGCCACCTCAGTCAACCAATCTCAAGTCCTGCTGGCAGGCTCCTGAGAATGCAGAGATACCCTCCCAATGCAAATGTCTATTCTCTGGTTTTAGAGTGGTGCAAAACCCTGCTTAGGTTTCCTAAACCAAGACAAATTTCAAAGAGATCAAAAAGCTTTTAAATAGAGAATATTACTTCTAATATTTTAACCTTAAATTCTCAGAATATCTTCTTTCCTCTTGACCCAAAGCTAACAATTATTGACTCAAAGCAACTAGATACATATTTAGCAGATCTCAGTACCTTACTGGACATTGTAACATTGCTTTGTCTACCAAGTGAAAGGACACAGATTTGGTTATTATGTACAAAAGAGCTCTGGGGGTCCTTTGCCAGATTTCTAGCCTATTTTCCACAAGACAATGACAGAATGTCAACATCTGTTCTAATCAAATCTCTCCAGACTCATAATGCACAAAAGAAAATCCTCATTCTTGGGAACTTTATATTGCTTGCATCACACCAGAAATGAAGGACAGAAATGAAAACTCAAACAAATGCCCTCCTGCCTCACACAACACCCACCCACCACCACCACCCTTAGTTGTAGCAAGTCAAGCATATCCCCATTGAATTTTTCACAAAAGTGAAGACAAAAGCTTGAGTTCAAGCCAAGTAGCTAGATCATCTCATCTGTTCCTGGGCTGACAAAGGAATGATCAAAGAATATGTATTTGTAGTGTTTTGTTTGGTCTGTAAATATTGATGAATTAGATTCAAAAGAACAGTGCAGACTACGAATAATTTTATCTAACTTTAGCTTTCAGCGTTGCACAGTCCAAATGTAGATTTTTGTTGTCTCGCTTACAGACTTTAATTTAGTTGCAACTGAAGACCAAGTTTTCAACAGTCCTTCTGGATTTGACTGCCCTTCAATCATAGATTCACTGAATGGCTTGGGTTGGAAGGGACCTTAAAGAACATCTAGTTCCAGCACCCTGCCATGGGCAGGGACACCTTCCACTAGACCAGGTTGCTCAGAGATCCATCCAGCCTGACTTTGGACACCTACAGGGATGGGGCATCCAAAGCTTCTCTGGAAAACCTGTTCCAATGCTTCCTCACCCTTATACGGAAGAATTTCTTCCTAGTGTCTAATCTAAACATACCCTCTTTCAGTTTGAAGCCATTCCCCCCTGTCCAGTCACTACATGCTCTTGTAAAAAGTCCCTCTCCATCATTCTTGTAGAATCCTTTCAGGTACTGGAAGGGCACAATTAGGGCACTCTGAAACCTCCTCTTCTCCAGGCTCAACAATCCCAGTTCTCTCAGCATTTCCTTATAGGAGAAGTGCTCCACCCCTTTAACCACCTCGGTTACCTCCTCTGGACTCCCTCCAAAGCTCCATGTCCTTCCTGTGCTGAGGAGCCCAGAGCTGGACTGCACTGCAGGAGGGGTCTCACCAGAGGGGAGCAGAGCAGAGGGGCAGAATCCCCTTCCTTGGCCTGCTGCCCAGGCTCCTTTTGATGTAGCCCAGAACACATTTGGGTTTCGGGGCTGCCAGTGCACATTGCTGGGTCATGTCCAACTTTTCATCCACCAGCAGCACCCCCAAGTCTCTCACTGCAGAGCTGCTCTCAATTTGTTCATCCCCTAGCCTGGACTGACACCAGAGTTTACCTCATTTGTCCCACAGTAAGAAAATAACAATGCATCAAGTGTATAGATGCAATAAAATTTTAGTGGATGTTTCAGTTTGGACATGGGAGTTGTCGGAACAATGCAGTTCAACAATACACTCACAGTCATCTGAGTGATCACATAATAAAGGCATATAAAGCTCAGTAAGCTGAACACTGAGATTTCTACTAGGGGAGTATAAGCTGCACTAAGCAAAAGCTTTCATGTGCTAAAAATAAACTTAATTTGATTAAAACATCATGGAAACAAAGATTCAAATGACTAAACTAATTTCCTATTCCTTTCTTAGATGACTGGTACCTAATCCTTAAGTAACTCTTATGTATTCAAGTACAGGAGGAATAGATCAAAGAACTAACACCACCCAACCCCCCAACAAAGAAAAAAAAAAAACAAACAAACCTAGAAAACAATCAATAACTGATTCTGGTTTAATTAAATTTTGTTACACATGATAAAACATTGTCCTTCATCAGTTGCAAACCCCCAGCACAACTGCTAACCTTCTAACAAGGAAGGCATACTTGCTTGATATGTAGTCTCATATAATATAGAGATTGCATTATGGAAATAATTTGTATGGAGCTATAAGCCTGAGATAGACAACTTCACTAATCCTTTTTTTTTTTCTTTAAATAAATAAAAAGCGATGCCAAAATTTACTTTCAACCTTTTCTCTCAGCTTATTTTCTACCATTAGCCAACTAATTGGAAGGAAACAATTTAAGAGATAACAAAGCCTTTCAAAAAAAACAGAACACAACCATTTTACGCTTTAAAGAGTAAAAACTAGTAGTCCCTCTTTCCTGCCCAATATTAACAAAAAGCTTCACGATATTTCATGCCAAAGATGTTCTTTTTTTCATGCTCTTTGAATGGCTTTTTCCTTTAGTTCAGAAGATAAATTTTTCCACTCATGTAGATAACTTACTCTTTAAGAGTTTCACTATTTTGGGATGCTTAAGCAGCATCTTGGAACTCCAGAGCTGATTTCTAAGCCATTAGGAACAAGAGGAGTAAACACTGCAATAGACAGTGGTGGTCTTTTTCAGAGAGCACTTCTAGGCACAGAAGCCTGTTAGTACTTCCCTCATGAGAAAGAAACATTCCTCTATAAGATCTTCATTTGACTGGCAGCAGTAAGAACCTAAAAAGAAAACTGGTCCTATTTATGCTGACCTCTGACAAAAAAATTAAAGCTCAACTTGTCTCCTGAGTCAGCTCAGAGCACAACATCCCATACTGCTTATTCAGCAGCACCACGGGCTGATACTGTCACCCAAGTTCCCCTGTCCCCACACTTGTCCTCAACAGTCAGCAGGTCCCCACCCTGAAATCACATTCACTGCAGAAAAAAAAAAAACATTAATTGCTCAATTATGCTGTATTATGCAGATCTCACCCACTAACATAAAGAATTTATGGGGTTGGCTTTAGTACACCTATTCCTACTGATGTGTGTGAAATGTAGAGTGGGGAAAAAATTCAGCTTGGTAACTTGTCACACATTTATTACTTGATCTTCAGTGATTTCACTGACAGCCTGCCTTCTAGACTTGAATGGGAGAAAGGCAACAGCCTGAAGAGTTATTTAAATTTTCTCAGATTTTTTACTGTTTTGACCAGAAAAAAAAATAACTCCCAGTTAGTGCACTAAGAGAAAAACCCGGCTCAGCCCACCCAAGGTAACATTTGGAACATTCTGTTATCTAGAAAGCACATAAAAATAAACTTGCCTTCCATAAAGATCCTGTTCCAGTAGATTTTTCCAACTTGATTTCCTCCAAGAAATATTAGATTTGATAAAATCAGCATTGAAGTGCTAACAGATGCTAGGACAGCATGAAGTCGACGACGAAATCTTGGCGAGAAGAAACGTTCCTGAGGGGTAAAACAAAAGGTGCAGATGAAGTTAATCCCTGGAAATTTTTAAGCAGCATTAGAAAAAGACATAGCTATTACAACAAACAACTTTCATACAGAAGTTCAAATCTTTATGGAACAGATCCTAAAGATCTTAAATATCTAACAAGGCCTCTCACAAATGCCATTCAAGTTGGAGTAAGGCTTCGTGATTAAAAGTAGTCTTGAGTCCTAGTTATGGCTGGAAGTGACCTCTGGAGGTTACTTAGGAAGATCAAAGTATGGTCAGCTAGAGAAAGCTGCTCTGGGCTTTATCTTGTTTGGGTTTTGAATATCCCAAGTGATGAAGACTGACCAACCTCGCTGGGTAACCCCTCATAATAAAAGGGATTTTTCTTTGTGCTTAAATGTATTTTTTATGTTTAAATTGGATTTCAGTCTGTGCCCCATGCCTTTTGTCCTCTCACTGAATACCACTTAGAAAAGCCTGCAGTTGGGTATTTATACACATGGATAAGATTCCCCTGAGCCTCCTTTCCTCCAGGCTGAACAGTCCCAGTTCTCTCAGCTTCTCCTCTTACAGCAGAGGTTTCAGTACCTTTACTATCAGTCCCCTGGCTGAACATACTCCAGCAAGTCCATGTCCCTGTTGTGGGGGAGCCCAGAATGGGACACAGTCCTATAAATTCAGTGGAGTAATTCTTATTTTACAAAATACGTTCCATGATGACCGAAGTGAATAATAGTAACGGGCTTCTAGGGTGGGTGATACTTCCCCACTCTAGTAGGGGGCCAATATAGAGTAAAGCACTTCAGTACACAGCAAACAGCATCAAACAACTTCAGAAGTCATTAATCCTCTGGTTGATTAATAAGACATCGCTGAAAGATTCTAGAATCAGGTTAGATCTGGTTATAGCAGTGACCTCTAAGAAAAGATCCACATATACATGCAATCTCAAATTTTCTTTTCAGTGCAAATGTTACTGCTCGTGTTCAAGAAGCACAATTATTCAGATTTTGGTACTGTTGTCCTAATGATACAAATAAAGCAAGTTTCTTTCCACCATATGCTAGTTTACATTTTTCTGGATCAGATTTTGCATTATCATCTGAGGTGTGAGTGCAGCATGGAGACTGCAAGAAGACGGTAAAAGAAGGATGAGGAAGTTTTAGCTTCTGTTATGTGGAGTCATTGGCTGGAGACAGAAACAACAGAACTCTCAGAGATATATGCAATAAACAGCAACAGTTTACTATGGCAGCCTCTCTTCACAGGGGGTTCAGAACTCCTGGGCTTAGACAAGTGATTGGTTTGGGTCTTAACACTGCCTAGCTCCTTGACCAGTGGTATGTCTGTTTTTAGGATGGAATGTGATTGGCTGGGGTCCTTGTCTGAGTTTGAATATATCCCATCATTGCTCACCCAGGGACTTGTTCTGTTTCTTTTCTAGAACAAACCAGGCTAATGGATTTGGGTTCATGTTATGGTCAGATTTAACTTGTCCAGCTACAGACTGGCTGTGCTGTGACAACTTTCCCTTTCTGTTTTATTAAAAATGCAAACTGTTCTCTATTATCCTTTTCTGTAAGGGCCCTTTGCAGACAGGATGACAGAGACAGCATGAGGTTAGTTCAATTGAGGCTTTTTCACAGCTTCCTCCATTATTCAGTTGCTAGAGGAAAATTTAAAGAATATTAAAGCACTTCACCAAGAAATATTGTCTCATTACTACACAAGGAAAAATATCCTGTACATAGTGGCCCCAGGCTGAAAGCCTCTGTACATAGTGCTCGAATTTAAGAAAGATTGAATGCTTTGTGTGAAGTGATAAGCATTTTCTAGGGCATGGAAAATAAGGGAAGTATCAGGGGCTGCTCAGCCTTCATGTCATAAATGGTGACGTTGCAGAAAACAAAGTCTTGTGACTGCAGCATCAAAAAAAAAAAAAAGAGCAGTAATTAATCTTTAATAGCTTCAGGCAGACCAGAATTCCTGCTCAGATACCTGAAACAACTTAAACACGCGCTCAAAACACAAAAAATATATTTCTAGACAATTAAATTGGTCTTTCTGTAAGCATCAAAACAAATGTTTCAACTGCTGGATTATAAAAAGACAAATCTTCAAATAAATGACAGTTACAGACATAGAAATACAATTTTAAAGTATTACTGCAAAGTAATCTCTGGGAAATTGAACGTTAGCCTTGGTCAGAACTATATCTATTATATGAGTCAGTCTGAGTCAGCACTAAAATGAGGACAGATAAGGTTTAAGGACAAGTGCTCTGTCAGTATGTACAACAGAGCAACAGCCAATCTTCCACACAGTGCTATGAAAAATAGTCATGTATGAAAACAGAGACTGAGATTTTTCTCTGAAAATTCTGGATGAAAACTAGGGCATGATGGGAGAGAGGTAGAGAATATACCAATTTTACAAATATTCACAGACACAAACAGTTGAGTTAGTGAAAGAACTTTGCCCCTTTCTAGTACTTCACATCTCCAAAGCTATCCAAGGACTTCCAATACATTCCCCTTCTGTTCACACACACATAGAGGACAGCTTAAGTTTGTCTCTTCCTGAAAATCGTAGTTTGAATGTGTGGTCCCACACATGAAAAATGTATGCCTTTTCAGAATGTGTAAGTGTGGGCACACAGAGAAAACACTTGAAATCTTCCTATGAAATCCATGTTAACAGCAAAGTTTAAATAAGGACAAGTTATGATCATGCTAGCTTGAATTAACCTGCACCTCAAATAGGGCATTTACTGTCATCAGATCTACCTTTCACTCTCCCTTTCTCTATCAAATTTATTTGTGAACTCTAAGGAAAAACAGTTATAATCAAGAAAGGGAAAAAATTCTTCCACTATAGCAGTAGGAGGAGTTGGAGAAGAACAACCCATCAGACAGATAGTGCTTAACCGCATTTTCCACCAAGGTACTGATCAGACTTGATAAGTTTCTAAAGTTTGCCTGATTTACAACCCAAAGCAGTACAACTAAAACAACATAAATAGCTTAAAAAGCTCTGCTACTTTTCTTTTTTTTTAATGAATACAGTTCCTAAAAAAATAAATTAAACTGTCACATATAGTACATCACCTTTTACAGAAGTGCTGCACATTAAACAAGGCAAGTTAAATGTAGTATAGACCATAAAAGCCCTTAGCCATTTATAAGGTATAAAAGAGCAGTTTATGACAGACACAGTTCAGACAATCACTGAATCTTCACTGAGTTTTGCTGTAGCTAATTTCCATTAGCTTTGCTAGGCATTGATCCAAAAAGCAGTACACATTTTACTGACAGTCTTTGATGTCAATGCAGATTTTATTCAGCTGCTATGAAAGTAAAACAGAAAACTTTCTGTAAACATCTCTAGCCATCTAGAATAAGGTAACTGGGGAAGTACTCAAGGAGGTAGTGTGCTCAAATTAATATATTAGAAGCATTATTTAGCAATGAAAAAGAAACGAGGTTGGTCTAGATAACCCATAACAACAATTTTATTTAAATATCTATAAGTTTGTAAATTGTGTGAATGTACAGCCAGTTGTTTACATGAAAGCAGAATTTAAAAAACCCTCTACACCCACAACTCTTCATTATGCCATTTAATGCTTTTAACAATATGCTCCATTACAGCAATGTAAACAACTGCTATGGATTTGTGGTGTTTCTCTGGATTTTACTGCTGTCTCTTTCTCTCTCCCCTTCCTTTTGGAAATACAGCCAGAAGATAGAGTGGCAATGTTGTGTTAAAATGACAACGAAGCCATGGCTGCATGGCTGAAATCCTGGTTTGCATCCCTTCTCAATGCTCCATCTCATAATCTCACATCAATATTTTACCATACTTTACTTTTAGTAATCACCAACATTCTCCACCTCCTCCACACACTGTGAAATAAATGGACTGTAGCACTAAAACTACACAAAAAAATACACATATTTTCATCATCAGCCCAGATGCATGCAGCATGACTTAGAAAGTGACTTATAAAACACTGGCTCAGGCAACCTTTCCTGGAACTGAATGGAGTTCAGGTTATTATTCCAAACCCATTCCTGCTGTTCGTGAAGAGATCAGCCTCAGACATTTTTGTCAGATGTTGGGAAAAACGTTCCTCTGCACGTTGCTTGGTCTAGCAAAATTGGTTGCCATCAAAGCTCTCCCAACTCTGCAGCCATCTTACAAAAATAAATGGTACTATCATGTAGTGGGGTACCTTGACAAGCAAATCTTATGTGTTTGAGAGAGGAGGAGGAAGACAGGCATGAAAAGAAATTGCACAGTCCAAACATTTCCATTCCTAAATCCATTTCCACTTACACATGCATGTCACATTTAGCCTCTAAGAGAAAACCAAGCCAGAAATGAGAAGCTTGTATAATGTTTGTCTCTTGAGAAAGCTGATGGACACACCAGAATAGACCATTTAGGCGAGAATTAAAAGTTAAGGTTTAAATCAGAGAGAAAACACTTATTTATTTTGCTATGCAAGTTAATTACACCGCTATGAGCACAAAATACACAAACATGGCAGGAGGAGTGGCTTCAGGCAGCAGAGCAGAATTTAAAGGAACTTCTCTCTAGTATCAGTAAGAGCTACCAACAGGAAATTTGCATTTTTACATGACTGTTCACAATGATATCACTGAATGGCATGGAAAGATTAAATTGAGGAAAATGCATTTATTTCTCTGAGCTAACCAACAACAGAGAAAATGCTGTGGGGAAGACTGAGCAGAATAAGCAATCCAGCCTTCCAGATGGAAGTTAGTAGTGACAGGACAAGAGAGAGTGGCTTCAAACAGAAAGAGCATAGTTTTAGATTAGCTGCTAGAAAAATATCCTTTACTGTAAGGGTGGTGAGGCACTGGTTGCCCAGAGATGTTGTGGATGTCCCATTGTGCAAGCGTTCAAGGACAGGCAGGATGGATTTCCAAGCAACCTGATCTAGTAGAAAGCGTCCCTGCCCACGGCCGGGGGTTGGAACTAGATGTGCTTTAAGGTCCCTTCCTTAAAGAATCCTTAGAATTCTACGATTCTATGAAGTTGAGACACGTGAGACTGAATTCTGTACAGCAGTCAAAACTAGGCACTACTATAACAATATGACACTGAAGTTTTTTACAGAAATGGAACCCTCAGTATTTTATCAGGGAAGCAATCCTACATTTTCCTACATCAACCATTCAAATGCTTTCTAGCAAAAGTGGTGGCATCAAGGCGATTTGGCATCTCCCAAAGGCTCATTATTGAGAAGGCCGCCAATCGAACTGCAGTGGCTTGCAGCAGGTCCCAAGCATCACGCTGGTTAGGGAGGGATCAGGAACAGGGGCACATGTTTTCTACCATGCTACAAACCCAGCTTGATGACAGAGTGACAAGTGGCAGGAAGTCTCCCCTAAGAGATATTAGCTGGTAACTTCTTGGCCAACACTCATAAGATGGAAGATATCTACTTGTGGTGCACTTGCAAAACATCTCATTTATAGAGCTGCTCTGGGACAGATTAAACCAAACTTCTCCATAAAGTCAGTGACGTTATCAAGCTTGCCTATACTAAAAATATTTTAACAAATCCCATGTAAAGGAATTAAATTTCCTGCAATTTAAGCAAGAGTCTATCTTCATGGAGTAAAACAGAGATTCACAACATTTATATCTTTATGAACTACCCATCCAGAGAATTGATCCGAGCACATGGCAAAACAAGAGCATATGATAAAATTGAAGAAGCAGCTGAATTATCTCTTACGTGAACATATGCACTGTGGAAGAAGACTGTCAGATACTATGACCAGAGTGACATGAAACATACTTGATACTACAAACTGCAGAACTAGAGATTACATTAATTTATTTTCATCTGCCTTTGTTTTTTAAGGATCAAGATAATCTAGAACAATTTTTAGAAGAGGTTTCTTTTTTTAAAAGCATCCAATATTTTATTACTATCTGTTCTACAGACTTCATTCTCTCCCACTCAAACCTATCAGCCAAATAAGATATAGAAACTGCACTATTTGTTGCATTGAAGAAATAAAGCAAATTAACTACCACGAAAATAACACCTAGTCCTGCACTATCCTTCATTGCCTCTTCTAGCGCATGAGAGGAGACTAAGTGCTTCCTACAGTTCCATCCTTTCAATTTCCTCAAGGTTTTTATTAAAGAAACAATGCTTAAAATCTTATGCAACAGATTTGTTGACTCATCTTTACACCACAAAAACGAAATTAAATGTTCTTTGCAATAGTCTGTTATTTAGGTTTTACAAGGACTTTTGGGTGGAGGGGATGGATAGGTAAAATGTTTGTGAGTAAAGCTGCCCAGTACAGGAGGGGTACAGGTGGTGTTCTTATGCATATCAGCAAAGAGCTTAGAAAAAGCCTCAAAGATCCTTTTACTAGTGCAATTTTCTGAGCTTTAGATTTCACCCTCCACTGTACCCCAACTAAAGGATAAGCCCCTCTCACAACTTCCATACTTTTCTAGAGAAGGGGTACCAACCCAGCCAATCTTAAAGGTGCCAGCCCTCCTCAAGTGCTTTCTTTTAGAAAATGTGCTCAGGTAAATGACAAGCCATTGTCATTTATTTGTCACAGTCTTCAATGCCCCCGAACCCCAGGAACTGCCACATTACCGCAAGAGTGAACACCCCAATACACATCCTGAATCTGGGTCATCCGCAATGCAGCCATTTGCCAAAAATAACCTGACAGCAAGAAAACAGGAGCACGGGTGAAAAGCTGAAAGAGAGCGAGGAGCAGATGGGACAGTGGGAAGGGAGGCGACACATCCTGACTAACAGTTACCGGCTATTTTATCTATCTGCAGTTCGGCACACTGAAAATGGAGGGCAGGGTGTGACTGAGCAGCTGGGGGAGCAGATGGGATGGAGGAAAGGCTGAAAATTGTGACAAAGCTCTGCCAAACAGAATGTCAATTTATTTAATTTTTAAAGTGAGCAGTAGAAATAAAGATGGGTTGGGTCCAAGCAATGGAGCATCTTATGTTTGTTAATACACACTGTCAGTGGGCAATGGGTCATAGTGACAAAAGTGTTTGGGAGACTGCAGAAACAAAGGGAGGGACTACGCTTGCTCATTAATAATAGTAGAAGTTATGCTTGAAGATCAACAGGAGCCAGGGAAAGGCAGCGCCTGAGAGGCTGACATCTCAATATGGTACACACTCCTGCACTCTGAAGCTGAGGGACAGATGTTCAACAGAGTAAGAGACTGTAGCACAGAACAGAAGAGCAACCAAACCAGAGAATTCTGGTTGAACACATGTACAAAATATTAACTTATGAAATAATCTAACAGAAACTGTGGAATCCCCAGGGCTGCAACGTACCAAGAACAGGCCTGCAAGAGGAATGTAAACAAGATGTGCTACCAGATCTTATCCATCAAAAACTTCCAAACTAAATAGAAGAATTAATGTACTTCATCATCAACATACACTGTACCCTTCAGTAATCATGGCAATCATTCCTGTTTGTTCTGTTCTTCACCCAACTCTAACCCACAAAAATCCCTTTACTGCAGTTTGCTTCATTTTTCTGGCATTTCATTTCACTTGCAGTTTTTCCCTCCCTTCTACCTAACCTGAACTGTGACTTGAGGTCATATCCCATTTCTTTTCAAGGTATATACTTTCCTTCCAAAGCAAAGGTAAAAATTAGCTCCTGGAAGGTTCACACACGAAAGCAGGAACTGACAGAATTTTTTCAAGAGACAGGACGATGCTAACAACCTGTAATTCCCTACATAACTCCTATAAAAAGAAGACCACACAATTAAAATCAGGCAGCTGTCAGTTAAGATCTATTTTCACAAATAGAACTTGATTCTGAATTTAGGAATAAATGCTATATATAGTATTTGAGAAGATACTCATCTTCTCTATTGATGTCTTACTAAACATTCACTCAACAAAATGCTGTCTTGCACTAGCACCATTTCATTTTTAGATTTTTCCGAAAGATCTACATTTATAGCATCTCTCAGCAAACAGCCAACTCCCCCTTCTGTTTGAAGAAAGCCTCCTACCAGCTCATATGTATCCACTACACTTACAGATGCATGTGTGAAAGTTTGACATACACACAAGTACATTTCTGTACTTCTACATTTAACTCTTCATTCTCAAAGAACCTGCTATTTATTCTTTTTTTAAGTAGTTTGTGAAAAATGCAAGATGAACAGTACTGAAAGGCACCATCCTCTTTTCTGTTTTATGCTTAAAACAGGAACTTTAGCCAAGTAATGGCAGTGTACATACTCCTGTAAATGTGTCTCAGCTCTCACTGATTTGTGCAATCACTGAGAGATTTGGGCATTCTTCTCTGTGTCCAGGTCCTTGACATCCCTTTTATTGCTCTCTGGGTTCTCATTCTGTCCATATCGATTCCCTCAGTTCCCTCATCCACATTTTAACATTTTTACCTTTTAAATTGTAATCCAGTTGGGAAGGGATCTAACTTCACCAATCATCAGTGCTGAATTTTGATCTTGCCCCTTATGACAGTCACCAAGTACAGTAATAATCCCTATGGAGACATTTGATAAACACTCTCAGCAAACAAAGACCATGCTTTCCCTGCAGCAAGGTTCTGTAGCTCAAGGCAGAGCAGGAAGACCAGAGTGCAACCACTGCTCAGGACTTTAACTCATATTTCTGTAATTGCTGACATCTATCGCCTGGACTAATTTTTGAGGCAAACCACAGAGGGAGGCTGTATTCATGTAACAGTAACAAAGAAGCACATCACAAGCATCATTCTGCCTTGTTTTCACACTGTAGCATGATTTACTTGCTTTTCAAACAGCATCACTGACTGAGCACCAGAAAACTGCCCAATGTCTCCAACATGGAAGAGAGAGCAAATAATGCTGGTAGGTGGGAGAAATGTTTCTTTTTTTTTTTTTTTTTATGACAACCAAGCAGGTATGCCAGGGGCTTCCCAGCTGACATTGTTGTCTGGAGGAGAGCAGTAATCATATCAGAAAAATCACAATGGTTTCTCCACTTCTGGCATCAAAAATAATATTTCTTGAAAAGATTAGACAAAAAAAAGCCTCAAAAGGTAGAAAACAATAGAATGTTATCTCCGAAATATCTCTGTAATAATTTTTGTGATTCACCACACAAAAGTCCGTATCATATTGCATGTTTGTCCTGCTACTACCTTTTCAGTCTTCATTACCGAGTTTGAGATGAGAAGTTCCCTCAGCAAAGAAAACCAGTGCCACAATGCAAGTGCGTGATTGTGTGAGCACTTTTTAGCAGGGCACTCAAAACGTTATGAGATTTGGTTCCATTAAGACAAATGAAACCTTAACACAGGAGGGTGGAGAAGAGAGAAGAAAATAAAATCAAGCAAAAGCAGAAAGATGGCAAGAATTGCTGACTCAGAACTATTGTTAGCAAAGCTAGAAGTCAACCCATATTTACCTTTGATGGTCATTCAGCATCTCAGTACAAAACAGCACCTTGACTCAGCTTGCTGCTTCTAAGTGCCAAAGACCAGTAGTCACAAATCTGCCTTGACTAATGTTCACATCTAGGTGATCAAGCTTCCACCAGTTTTGAGTCACAGCATGTCTACTTTGGATAGTAAAGATTTCTGTTTAGAGCCATGATACTGCTGAACTCAAGGTCAGGGTAGGGAGTAGGGAGTGGGTGGCAAGCCCCTTCCTCTAGTATGAGTTTTGACATTGTGGTTGGTGTCTAGTCTCAAAAACCAATTCTGCATCAGAGAATAAGAGTCTGATTAAGGGAATTTGTTCATTCTTAGAAAGTGAAGCAACAAACTCAACACAATTCTACAGCAAGTACATAAAGATGTTATGAAGGAAGTACCACTGGCAATGCTTGTCACTTAACCAAATCATCATGCTGCAATAAAAATATGTAAGAATTATACAAAACTATTGGGAAAAAGAAAAGGCCAGACAGGCTTGACAATAGTAAACAACATAAATACTATTTCCACCAAATGAAGAGGAAGATCAAAGCCCAGTATGTGCTAAAGAATGGCTGCTAGAGTCTTTATTTATTGCAGAGATCTTATTAAAGATTTAATAATTGCAAGGTTTGCAACAGCAAACATACCTCCCTCGAATGACTTTGCAATGTTTAGTCAGATTGTCTCTACTGAAGAAGGAAACTTTACTTGTCTCATGGCAATTTAAAGCGAGTTATACTTCCAAAAAGAAATTCTGACATTTAAAGATAATAATTGCTCATTTTTCCATGTATATGGGACATACCCATTGAATATACATTATATATGTGTATAGCTGTGAAATACACAGGCACTTCCATCTTGATTAGGCTGAATGTGTGCCCTAGCCTAGCCTGAGTAATTAATGCAGCAAAACCCAATTGGCTTCTTTGTCTCACTGCTCTTAAATACAGAGGTTGTCTGCTACCCCACACTGTTTATGCGTATTTACAAGAGGGAGGTTCCAAGTAGTAAAGCTCCTCCTCTTCCATTTCCTTTCCTTGGCTTTTGTCTCTTATACTGTATTGCTTTGGATTCTTTTCAGATTCCTCTCCATGAGTCAAAGCATCTAGCAATAAAATAACCCAAGGAAGAAGAGTTTTCTGCTGGGATAAGGAGCTAGATCAGCTGAGCAAAGACTCCAGCAGGAAGACGTGAGGAGGAGGAAGTGGTGAGACTGCACAGAAGGGAGGAAAGAGAAATTAAACCTTTCCCTGTTCAATAGCAATGAGCTTTTAGTTTAGCTTAATTCCCTGTGGAACCAGAGCCCAGAGGTCAGGCTAACCAATCAGAACCTCTCCATGCTCCACATCAGCTGTCTGCAGGATCACTGTACAATGCATAACTTATTATTAATAACTGTAGAAACTTTAATGCATCTAGCAGAACAAACAGGGCAAACAAAATTAAGCCGTGGGAAAAAACCAAACAGAAAATGCCTCACCCCACACAAACTATGAAAATCATCCAAAATTCTGCTCTCTGGAAAGCTGAGGATACCAGTTGTCATTGAGCCCAACTTTGGTGCACAAAATGTCAATCCTTTAACTACAGAGACAAATGTACGGAGCTCATTCCTCTGGGGAAAAGAATAATCTAACACGCTAACGAAGTCTAATCTAAACCACTAAGAAAAACATGAACATCATAAAAAATACTTCCCCCTTTTGCAAAGAGGGGCTGGGTAAGAAATGTCAGCATACTAAAATGGTCTTAATTAGAGCACCTCATTGCAGCCATAAATGAAAATGTAGAAATCAAAGTATTCTATACTTAGAAAACCAAAACACAAGGACAGTAAAGATTTAAAACATGCCATATGTAAAATTAGTTGGTTTCCCAAAATGAATTGTTTATGGCGCATTTAGTTCCTTACCAAATAATCTAAAATTAAAATCTTAAATTGGAAATTCATCATAGTATGATTTTGATGAGAGAGATCTTTACGTCTCAATTTAAAAATTCTTACTAGACTGAATGACATGCTTTCACTTAACTAATGAAGAACTAAAAAGATAAATGTTGCTATTTTAAGTTAGATTAAAACATTAATTTTATCAATCTGCCAGCTTCACTCCCTTTGCTACATCTTCCTTTTGGATGATTTCCAAATATTTCTTTTTCAAAAATCCATTAATTTAGAGGTGTTGCTAGCTACTCTAAGGTTTAACTCATTCTAAATCTATTTTTATACCAAGATCTAAGTTTTTATAGATCTGTTTTTCTATAGATCATTTTCCTTAAGGAAAGAGAAGGAAAATTTTTAAATCACCGGTAGAATGTTAGCCATTAGCATTTTCTTTCATAAATCAGACATTATTTATTAAAAGTCAATACAAATTCTGTCACTGATTTCAAGTGAGTTACTACTCAAGTCTGTTCATCTCTAAGAAATTAATATAGAAACAGTGAAGCAAAGCACTGCTTTGCTCACTACAGATCTAAATATCTCCTGACAAAGTAAGAAAAAAAATCTGACAAAAACACAATGAAACTTCTCCCATTTAATTTAAAGTTCTCAGATTTGCCCTATCTTAGGAATTTCTAGCATTTATTTTTGTTTTATACATAATGTTTTGCTGAAAAGACAAAATTAATTCAGCTCTAATTTACTGAGAACTAACAAGTAATCAATAGGGGGAAAAAAAGACAAGAAGATAACTTCTCACAAACTCACTGAAACACTGAAGTTCAGAAGAGCGTAAGCCAAAAAGGATGTAAAAAAATGCATCAGCTCTTCTAGAGCTGAACGCAGAAAGCCAGCCACTGGTGCGAAACCAGTGCAAATTAAAAGTTCCAGAACCAATTTTTTAGGCCAGGGAGTTCACTGGTTTCAGTATATATTTATTTATATGCTGATTTTACTTCTCACAAATGATGACTGTGCCGCTTTGTTCATTCTAGCTCAATATGCCTGAGATAATATTTAAAACCTGTCAGACTGCTACGAAAGTGTTGTTTCCCCATATTGCACTGGTTTCAAGCGTTGGGACTGAAACTACCATCAAATCTGCATCAATATAGGCGCTATATACATATATATATATTTAGCACAAGGATTCAGGGAAAGATGAGATCTGAATGCTCTATTTTGGTTTTTAATCTTCCCTTTGCAAGAGAATTGAGACAATATAGTGTGAAGAAAATAAAAATGGATGCAGTTTTGATACGATTCTTGTTACTCTTAGTCATCAATTTAATCTTAAAACAGAGTAGAATTAAAATTCAGCTCATACCTCTAGATTTTTTTTACTAATTAAACACCTTCTGCTCAACTGAATTATGTATCTCAACTTTAATAATATATGAGGAGGTTTGGTGAACAGAATGGGTTAAAAAAGCATAAACCTGTACTCTGTATTTTTTTCAAAAACTCATCTGCTATTCTGAAGACAAAAATAGACTTCCCTTTTCAAAAATAGCCTTCAAGAGCCAACACAGCAACTGAGTGAAGCACAAGAATGCAAAGGATTTCAGCTTGTCAACAGATGAAACTTAAGTGAAAAAACCATCCCCTAGAAGAGGGTCTTCAACACCACAGTGATTGGGCTTGCAGCACACCCCTCACCAAGACAGAATTATAGGAATGCTTCCAAAAAACAGATTAAAAGGGGGAAGAGGAAATTTATACAGGACACTGGAAATTTTTGGGTTTCTTTTAAATGTGGTGTATCTCAGAGAATGTCATACCGCCCCACCCCTTGATAAGGAAAATGCAAAGTCCAACTATTCATCTGCGCCCCAGCATCAGCATTCAAGAAGAAAATGGGAATTAGTTAGTGTGAGGAGAGAGCAATGACAAGTGGTTTGTAGCTCCTGTTCTTGCAGAGAAATCTTCAAGACACAAGGCAAATCATGACTCAGCCATAGCTGCAGTGAGATCTGCACTAATGTAGATGCCAAAATTATGCATATTAAAAATTCTGGCTTCAGAATTATTTCAGGAAAAGATATGAAAGGGTCTTCTAAAGAAGGTCTACAACTATGTTTTCAAATAGAAATAAGAAACAAAGGAGACATGGAAGGGACTTTAAAACAATGGACAGACCTTTAAAACACTGGATTAAAACAAGGTGGAGAAAAGGAGTAAAATGCACTTGGTTAGGGATTTAATTTATACAAAAAATAGCCTACTGCCAGCATCAGTTAACTATAATTAGAACTGTGTATTAGAAATTAATCCAACATATATAACCCACCTTTATAATGTCATTATCATGATAATTTCCATGATATTTAAGAACTTAATTCCCTAGGAGTTTTATTAAAATTTCTAACACAGTGACATCAGATACAAAAAGCAAGCTCCTACACTTTTATTTCCTCCTATAGATGATGATTTCATCCTAAAAAATGATGTTGTCTTCCAGTCCAGAGACAAATATATGCAGCTGGTCAGATGGTGAAGCTCAGCTTCACCCTAGAGGGAGGATTAATGGATCTGATAAATTCATTCTCTAGGAAGGTAAAAATCTGCTCCCAGACCATCACTGAAATTGCAATGATGGACAATTGGGTGATATAAGGTAGCACTGGCTACTAAATTACTGAGCTCTATCAGGTGCCACAACAGTGAAAACTGAAAGGGGTAGGATGGACAAAAAGCATCATTCCTTGACCATCAGGACTTCATCAGGCTGCAGAGTGAGTCTTCCACCAAAACAACAATATGCAGGACTACAAATTCTATGCAATTATCACTAGTAAGGAAGCAAGATATATGAATTATTTACTCCTACAAACAGTTATAAGAAGATTTGGGATTTAGTAGTGAGCAAACCTGCAGATTAAAACAACCATCAAAATTAAAATAGTGGGTTTTGCATCTAATTGCACATCAAAGTCAATTTTTTTTCATTGGAAATTAGAGCATGAAGGTCAAAAGTATAAGTAAAACGAAAATATCAGAGGATTTCAAGGCAAAATAATGTTTTCTTTACTTGGCTCTTTAGTGGCATAAGATTTCCCAGTGTAAGCTTGTTCCCAGATGCAAGCATCTGCTACACATACATTTGTCCAGGAAACACATGATTAGAAATATACACTCCTAATTTTAGTGAAGATGAATATTTTAAGGCCATCCTAAGTGAAACCAGAATACAAATGTTAAAACTGGCTTCTGTTCATCCATATAAAACGTGACAAGCATGTGCTTCCTCTAGGACTGCAGAGGAAGCTTTTAAGACCATGCATATTTCACTATCTACTTTGCTGCTATTTGCAAAATTCTAGCAATATGAACTAGTTACTACCTCAGATACTGGAGGGTGGGCAAGGAAATTCTAACCCTATCTGTTATCCATGACTTTTCATCTTGGTTAAACCAAACCAGGAATCAGAAACTTCAGATAAGCATGGAGCCAGGAGGCGAGAATGTGAAATGCAGAGAGATTCAACTTACAATTACATCTTGAATAAGTGAAATTGAAAGTATCCTCTTGGTGCCATTTTCCACAATTACTCCAAGCCAATTAAGTGCACCCCAGTACCACAAATAACTCTGTCCTCCATGCCAGTAGCTGATGAAGGCAAAAGTGAGGGCTGTAGATAATAGTGTTCCAAGCAAACTGGACTGAGATCCTCCCATTGGAACATAAATGTACCTGTAGGCAAAATGACAAATAAGCAGTGAGATTTCACAGAAATCATAGAAATCTCGGAAAAACATCCACCACAGAACAAATGTGTCAATTTGTAGCATAAAAAAGAATGTGAAAAACTACCTGACATGCTCTGAAGGAACATGCCCTATTTTCTGCAAAGTTGTAGACCACCTCATGAAATATGTGCATGTACCATTTGGCAAAAGGACAATTTTGTGGTCCTGGGAACTCTGCATTAGGCAAATATATAGCACAAACTATATTCTCAAAACTGCAAATAGCAAATATTCAAATTTTTAAAACTGGAATAGTTCTAAGATAGTTTTTCGAGAACTATCTTAGTTCTTGAAGAATTAGATAGTTCTTCAACTACAGAAATTACCTATAATCATGTGAATTTAAATTACAAGATTCTTAACAAAAAAATTTAAAACATTATATAAAGTCATATACAGTCACAACCCACTGACTGTTTCCCATATGTCAGAAATGTAGATGGATGCAAACATACTTTATTACTAAAAGGTTGTAATTTCTTTCTTTATAAATATTTCATTAAAATTACATGAACTGTAAATATTTCCTGTCCGGTTCTTCTATTATACTCTCACGATCATGTCAGTGTGATGGCCTTTGCAGCACTCATACCAAAAAAAAAGCCTGGAAACCCACATGAAGCATTCTGAAGGCAATTATATTCTGCATTTAAACTGAACCCAGCAGTCATAACCTTAGTCATTAATTGATGTGATGCTTGTAAGTGTCCAGAAAGCAGTGCTCCTTCAGAAAAAATACCAGAAGCAATGGGATTCTGAAAGCTGACACTATTTTGTGGGTCATTTCACTTCCAGCCTGAAGAACTACATCCACTCCCACCGTTTTCTGATTAAGGCATGACCACTGGCCAGACATTGTCTGAAAGAATTGCATATTTCTGCCAGTGCTTTGAAAAAGCCCATCAGGCAGGGGAGTCACCATCCAGCTCATGGGTACCAGCAAGGAGATGTGGTATCTGAGAATCATCAGTGACAGCTCTCCTCAGCTGTCAATCCTTTGGCATGACACTCTGTACTCATATTTGAGACTATTTCTACTTGCTAAGATAATTCAAGGATTTTTTTTTCCAGTGAATTTTTTATCTCTGGTTATCAGTTTTCATATTCAGAGATAAATATTTATCTTAAAAATTTAAAAGGGAAATTAACATACAGCTTTATTCCTAATTTTTGGAAGTAAGAAAATAAATAATGGGGTAAAATACAGTGATGAACATAATTAAAGGGTAAACAAAAAAGTCATTAAAAAAAAAAACAAGTGTCGAATGCTCCAAATTCTTTCTTAGCATAACATCAATACACCTTTTTACTTCAATCTGCAACAGGGAACAGCTGATTACATGTTTTTCAGTATAGGTGTGCTTTTTCAATAAGCATATGAAAATAAATAGAAATTAAGATCAATAGTTTCTATTTATGTTGTGCTTTCCTTCTCTCTCCCCTTCCTATGTCTGAACAGTGTGGCAGTAACAGACACTTGCAATTGCAATCAATTAGTCTAATGGCAGAGAGGTTTATCTTAGCATTCTGAAGCAGTGAATTTCCTGCAGGGCTGTGGCACAGAGGGTAAGGAGAGCAGAGCCACAGACTCTGCTACTTCAGCAAATTCCTTCTGTACAAAGGATTATAGGCATGAAAGACTAAGCAGCTCAGTACTCTTAGGACAGACTTTCCCAATACCTTTCCTCTCCCTTTTTAAAGGCTGATTAGTTTCTTTTTTAAGCAGGGCCCATTCCATTACCAGCTTCCCTCGCAGGCATGGCAGGGCTTTGTTTCACGGAGCTGCACCCAGAGAAGCCCAAGGCAGGATGCTGCCAGCCCTGCCCTGCCCAGCAAAGCTCTCTGTTGTACATTTAGGGATTTAATTGCCACCTGATTCATGTCTGTCAAGTCACAGAATTGTCTGGGACCCACACGGACCATCAAGTCCAGCTCTTTAGCGAATGGCCTATAGGAGATCAAACCCAAAACCTTGGCCCTATTAGCACTATGCTCCAACCAATGGAGCTCATCTCTGAAATGCAGCACTTCAAAGTAACCCAGACACTATCAAAAAGACACATCTCTGTGACAGAGATCTGACTTCAATCCACAAAGAAACCTTTCTGCTTACCTCATAGGGCCCTTGGTTAAATTCAAGCTACAAAAGGTAGCTTTTACTGCAGAGGTACCTTCAGGTTTCTGTGCAGTCCCCTTCCCTGCACTGACGCTGTTGCGTAGGCTCCAGCCATCTTGCCATCACAGGCAGTCTCCACTGGCAATGAATGGCATTGCCAGGAAGAGCTCAGCAGCATCAACATATTTGTTTCCAACTGCAGCTCAGTTAAGGTTGGCCTGAAGGGCTTTCAGCTTACTGTGCAGAGAAAAACAGGCTATTTTCTGATTTTTAGTGTTTAAAAACTGCAGCTAGATAATTGACCAGCAATAACTCTTATTTCTGATTAATGTTAAAGGTTAGTGAAGTTTTAGCTCCTAGTGAGGCTGATGGCAAATATGCAACTCCAAATCCACTATGTTAAGACCTGTTTGAAGAAGGACAGAAGCCAAAAGGAATAACAAAATCTTTACTAACACTTTGACCTTCCCCTCCAGTGCTGTGGAGTGTCTGCCTCCCTGCCCAGAGGAGAAATGGAAAGCATAAAGCAATGCCTCTCTCCTTCCCTGCTAGTGCCATAAGGAAAGGCACAGGCAGCTGGCTGCCATTCCTTGTCACAAGGGCAGTAACCATTCTCATATCATGTGGTCCTGCCTTCCCCTGTCAGGGCATTCCCAGTGGCTGTTTTAAAGTGGTTATAAAGGACTGATAATGTTGAGTCATTTCTCTTAAACGGTGTGAAGAGCAATTCTGTAAGTTCCTGTATTTTTTCACACAGAAAAATCTCGTGAAAAAGTCATTGCTACATTATAGAACACATCAGGGAAAAACAGTTTTTGCTACCTTATCATCCATGCACCTCATATCCATGTGAGGTATGTATGCATACACTGCTGCACTGGCAGGCCTGTATACAAGCAGTAGGCAACTGAGTGTGCAGCCAGGGGCAGAGCCTGGCTCAAGACCAGGCACTTTGTCCTCTCCAATTACTAAAATACTCTGATAACCAAAAGTGTCCTGTAAAAGAGCCATGCCAGAACTCTCATTGCTGCAAAGATGCATTTTGCTTATTTTAGAGCAAACTGGTAGTTTAGAATCTAATTCCTCTATACTTCCCCTCTGTGTTTACACAGAAAGGTACTAATTTGATTACAAAAAGCTACACAAACACTTAAGGGTGAGGGAGAATAACCCCATGAAAAGCATTATTAAGCCAGATGATAGAAGAAAAATATTTGTTCTGTATTAACCAACAACACACAACCCAACTTTGTAACTAACAATTTGTTGTAATTTAACCTTGTCCAGCAGCTACACATCACACAGCCCCTCATTCACCCTTCCCCATGGGATGGGGAAGAAGAGGAACCTCTTACAGTACATTCAGAAAATTGTGCTGCCCTCCAGTTTGCTAAGACAATCTTTGAGGAGGGAAGGAAGGAGGCAGGGAAAGAGTTTAAGGAGTAATAGCTACTACAAATAGGTATCTTTTATATCTGCATGCTTCCTAACTTTTCTTCTTCTTACCAACACTTCCATCTACCTGCAATCTATCCCTGAAATCCCTCTGTACTGTAAACCCTGTACTGTACTCAGGGTTTACACAAATGGAGAGGTTGCTGTAGAACATGCTGACCTGCTGCACCATAAGTAGAACAGCATTACATGAATATCTCATTTTAAGCTTCCATGCAGCTTTTAAGATTATTCCCATTTCTAATCACAGAAAATCCACACAGAAGTTCAAAATCCCTGGTTCAGGGACTATTAGCATACAAAAGGAACCATGGGTACTCATGACAGCCTAACACAACTCAAAGGAACACCCTTGTAGTAGAGTTTCTTAACAGCTCTTAAACAGATGACACATTTATTCTACATGCGTAAGGTGAGGAAGGCAGAAAAGATCAAAAATGTGGCACCAGTATACAACAAATTTCTCTTAACTCATATACAGAAAAAGAAAACTCAGCAGTTCCTTGGTGGTCAATGAGCCAAAGGTGGACTAATAAAGGAAAGCAGCAAAGTATTTTGCAAAGAGAAAAGGATGTGAAGTTAAGTAGATTTGAAGGTAGTAATTGGTCATGTCCCTCCAGGTTGTGTTAGAGGGATGGCAAGTAATGGTTCCCCTTAAGATCCATGAAAATCACAGACAAGAACATTAGACCTGTGGAAAATGCTTAATATCAAAAAATGCAGGCCAGATGACTAAAATTAAGACATTAACTTAGGGGGCCAAAAGTCAATCAGTGCCAAAACTTCAAAGGAGAAATTTGAAGGTAAAAGAACAGAGATTTCTAGGCATACTATCAGAGAGAAACACATGAATGCCACAGGCCAGGCTTTGCAAACCATTCCTGGGCTGGGGCTGGCTAGCCCTTAAGGACTACAAGGAAAGGTACTTCATGCTGTCACAAGAAAAAGTTATGCACATAACATGGCGAGAAGGAAGAAGAGAACTCCATTTCATCAAAATCTCAAAACATCTGGAGTGTGTTTGAAGCACATAAATACAAATATTGAGAGAATGTTATATCGTAAACATTATTTTCATGCACACCCCCACACCTGACATGACTAAACATACACTCCCAGCCTTCCCCTCCCATGGCAAAGATGCCAGTCTTAAAGATATTTCTGTGTTTTCTATCTTTCTAATTCTGTCTTGATTTCAAACCAACGCTTACATGCAATTCAACATGCTACTTTCACAAACAAAGCATACTGTGTATTTGTCTTCCCCTAAGTGCATTACTTTTAGTCCAGGTACAGCAGTTTAAATGACCTTATCCACAGCCACCAAGCTGTTTCATTTACACAACTTATCTTAATTTTAACTCACTAAGTGAACAGTAGAGAATTGGATAAAATATGCAAATGGTACCATTTAAATCCCAAGAGTAATGCAAGCACAAACACAATAGCTGAAGTATTTAAAAGTGACATTTACTTACAGAGAATACCTTTTAAATCCAATAACCATTTTGTTAGTTTTCTTGAAGTGGTAATCTCCAGAACAATCATAAGAGATATGACAACCATTCCCTTGAAAACCACACAGTTTTTCTTTTAATGACTCAACATTACAAAGTTTTTATTCTCATACCTTCAGAAAACCTCTAAGAGGAGCAATTATAATCAGTTAAGAATGATTCACGAGTGTTATTATTCCTCGAGACCTCCACATAGTGCTCTTACTTGCACATACATGTAATTTTAAACATATTTAAATCTTGATGTAAGTGCAAGTAAAGCACCTGTTTAACTGCTGCTCTGTCCAGGACCTTTCTTCAACATGAACCTGAGTTTCTTCCTGAAGTAAGGTAATACAGCAAGATGCATGCTATCCATGATATTTTTCCCCTCTCCTAGGCATTGGTCTTGGAACATCTAATCCAGAAGGAGGTAAAATGTAAAAAACAAAAGGAATAGTTAATTTGCTTGCAATGGCAATGTAAATACAATTAACATATGTGTTTTATTTCAGGGAATGATCGACTCTCTAAATTCCAATGTTTCTGTAAGTTTTAAAGCATTCAAGGGTTAACTGTGTGACTATTATATTGTTTTGAATTGGGCAGTTACAGAGACAACACAGCTAAAGTTTAAAAAGCAATAATGCAGTCTTCCATCTTGCGTCCTGACAACAGAAATCGCCTGAGGCTCTGCACAGTGAAGGTGTTCATTTGTGGACATGTGTGAAAAATCTTGTCCAGGCAGCATTATGCTGGTGCTGGTCTTCCTTAATTAATTTATTTTTAATACTCTCTTCATGCACTTAAACCACTGACTTTTTTTTTCTGCTGCATAATAAAAAGATGTCAGGCACAGTTCTGCAAATCCTTACTTCTGGGTGAGCTCTCACGATTCCTGTTTTGTCACTTCAAGCTGTCACTGACTTGAATGGAGCTACACAGAGTGCATAAATAAAGCACACCTGTAAGTCTTTGAAGGACTGGGACCTACAGGAATAAATCTGTTTTAAATCACAGAAAACATCTCCCATAAACATGACTTTGAAGGCTGAGCCACTCATATTTGCACCTGAAATAAAGAAATAACCAGAGATATTTGGAATACCATTTTGCAAAGTTTCCATTAGGAGACTGAGCTTTGTTCTGTGAAACTCCATTTCTCACAGTCTAACAATTTTGCCGGCTGTTGGAAAAGCTTTTTAAGCTCCTTAAGACTCTCTCACCTCAGCAGCTTAACCTGATGTTTAGAAACCTTGACAAATGCAGTCCCTTTAAAATATATAGGCTGATGTTGGCTTCAGGCAAGTCTTGTTGCATTACCACGAAAATGCTTAATGAGAAATTAGGTCCATTTGGTTTACAAAGCATTAATGAGAATATTCATATGCAAGAACACTCAGCTTCAGAAATATGACCTGAATTCTCATTCACTTCACAATTGTTAGCATGTTTCCCAGCAAAGATTGAGTGTGAAGTTTCCTACTAAAAAAAACGAGAAGTGTTTAAAGTAGTTTTCTTCCCTTGCATTCAACACAAAAATGATTTGAGTTGAATCCACATGTCAAAGGGCAGATAACTGCAGAATACTGAATAAATCATTTTGAATTCACTCTTCCAAGGAAGTTCATGTTTTCAAAGGGATTCATTTATTTCAAATGAAATTTTAATCTAAATCATAATATTTCCTTCTAATGGAAAAAGTTTCATTACTGATGGACTGCTGTGTTTAGTTTTCTTCCAGCTGTATCTAGGAAAGAAAGAAACCCTGCCTACCACCACCTGTTCGCAGTCAAATGCAAAACTACCAGTGAGCTGCCTTTGATCAGAATGGGAGAGCTTCCAGATGACCAAAGAGCCAAAAGACTGGTTATAGCATTAAGCTCAAACCAGCAACCCAAACATTTTGCTGACCGTAGAAGTCTAGATGTTTTTGCCAAAACAACCCAGTGTGAAGTGTCTACAGCTCAGCTACTGGGTGGGACAGGGCTGTGTCCCCAGCTGGCAGATGGAGCTGGGAAGGAGGCACTTCCATAAGGAGCCTGCAGAACTCCCTGAAGCTGTTCTGAACTTAACTCCTCTCAGGGGCCCAATTCACTCCTGATATTCACTATACACCTACCATTTGCTGATGATATCTAGGCTCAGAGGCACAACAAGCAGGCTATATACTCCTTTGAAAGCACAGCTAGAAGAGGGGTATATTAATAGCACTGTCACTCTCTGCTTATAAAATGGTAGAGGTCAGGCTCTTTGCCAGGGAGACCAACATATCTTGCCTCTCAGAGGAATGCTCCAGCTGTCTGTTACCAGGCTGCCACCAGGCAGAAAAGAAAATGAGATTCAAAGAGTGAATATGCAAGAAAAAAAAAATCTGAGGCTAGGGCATTACTCAGAGAGATGCAGATATTCCAGTCCAGCTTTCTGCACCAGGAATTGCTCATTGTGCCCTAAACTAATTGCTCATTGTGCCCTAAATTATTAGACAAAATGCATAAGCAACACCATGAACAAAAGAATTACTTTTTCCCCATTTAGTTTCCTTACTTCTCCCAGTTCTTACACTGGATATGACAGACAACACAGAGAAATTTTCAGTTCACTTCAACTTGCCAAATAGAGCTTAAAAACTAACTAGCAAATTAGAATAAAAGAAGGTACCATTACCCACAAACTCACTTCTGTTGTTAATCCTGATATGTTTCTGCAAGCCACTAAGTAGACAGTACTCCAGAAGATGACTGCCTACAGAAGACTGAAGTTTGTTCCAGATGACCAGATTTAAAGGATATCCCAGTATAGGATCCAGACTGAGAACTATACTGGGACAGAAGTAGCTTTGTTTGCAACAGAAAACACAGGTCAGAAGACATGGTAACTACCCTGAGAGAGGTAATTGAATCCAAGGCTCTAAAGTCAGATGTTTCAGCATTGAAGGCTGGTTACTTTAAGACAGGCATTAGCAGAAAACTTCTGGATGGAGTCTAAGTATGCTTTCAGTGTAGTGCATGCTCACAGGACAATTTGGAAGGAGAAGTGTTTGTTATCAGCACAAGGTACATCAATCAAACAAGGAACACAAACATTACACTTATTGGAAGCAGTACAAAATCCAGCTGAAGTTGCAACTAGGCACTGTAGAAGACACTGGACAAATAAAATGTGGAAATGGGCCAAAGTGGGGAAATTCCTTGGCCAACAGGGCAGCTAAAGAGGCTGCAGAAAAGCCATTCACATTTTGGTTCTGCAACAAGAGATTAGTCTACCAGATAATAAGCTAGAATATAGTGCAAAAGACTGTCAGTGAATTGAAGCATTAGAAGCTTGATTTTGCCCCAGTGGAGGGGCAGTCATCCCTCCTGGACAAGTAATAGTTCCCAAGACAATTATGAGAGAAATAGTAGACAGAGAGCCCCAGTTTACACACTGGAGTGCAAAAAGTCTTTAGAACACTTAAGAAAGATAGCAATTAGCTACAAGATGACTGAAATTGTATATTCAAAGACTCAAAATTGTGGCACATGTAAAAGAAATAATCCCAATACTGTAAATGAAGTGGTAATAAGGACTATCAAGTCTGGTAACTCCCCAGGAGATTATTGGCAAATTGACTTTACAGAACTTCCACATATAAAGAGAGCTACAAATATCTTTTAGTCTTAGTGGATACCTTTTCTGGGTGGCCTGAAGTGGTTTCCTGTTACACCAACATGGCAAAAGAAGTAAAAATGTTGTTAAATCTAATAACTCCTTGCTTTGGAATTCCTTTAAGAATGTCATCAGACAGAGGGTCCGATTTTACAGCAAAAATAGTGGAACAAGTTAGCAAGGCCTTGGGAATTCAGCGGGAATTACTTACTCCCTTCTGACCACAAGCTAGCAGACAAGCAGAAAGGATGAATTACACTATTAAGCTGCAACTCAGTAAAATCTGTCAAGAAACCTCATTGACTCGGGCACAAGCACTCCCAATTGCTTTGTTGAAAATTAGGATCCGACCTAAGGGCACGGAAAAACTAAGCCCCTGTGAGCTGCTCTATGGTCAGCCCTATCAAATTCCACACATCCCAAGGGATGTGCACATTAAAGGTGGGCAAGACCTCAGTAACTAGCTCATATCTTTAGGTAAAACACTGCACATTCAATCTATTCCCCATGTGTGCTGCCTTGCACTATGGAATTTATATTAACAAGCTAAATAGCTTATTAGAAGTGGTGAACAATTCTATTAAAATATCAAATAGCACATCCTATGAGCTCCAAAAAACATAAATGGTGGCTGTACAGAACTGCATAGCCTTAGATTGTCTGCTTGCTAGCCAGGGAGGAATGTGTGCTATTTTAGGACAGAAGCGTTGCACTTACATCAGTGATGGGTTTGAAGCCCAACAGACAGGAACCATTCTGATAGAAAGAGCAGTAGAAGACTAGCAGAAAGAGGAACATCCTTCTTGGTGGGATTGGCTTACTTCATGGCTGCCAAACTGGAGACCTGCTACGAAATGCACTTGTGGCAGTCATTGTAATCATTGTAGTATATGTACTTGCTTGTATTAAGATTCAGAGTTATAGATGTTCTAACACTGTGTTGGAAAATAAAGTATTGAGACTTGTCTGAAAGAGACACAGTCTCAAGAAAAGGGGAGACTTGACAGACAACACAGAGAACAGAAACTTTCAGTTATCTCGAAGTTGCAAAATAGAGCTTAAAGACTAGCTAGAAAATTACATTGAAGAATGCAAAAGTAGACAGGGTATAAAATGTAGTTGGAAGCAATGGATAAACAAATAATGAGGAACCTAGGTGATTTTTGTGGCAAAGTTATATAACAAGAAACAACAGTGCATGCCCTAAGAGAAGTTCAAGGCAAGGTCATTTAGAAAACTGGGGTCTCTCAGCAAATATGACCACTTTAGACCCCTTTAGATGACCTTCTAGGACCATAAAAGGACTTCCAAGAAAAGGCAGATGCATGTAAACGAGTTCTAGGAGAAAGGATGTAAATGTATTAGCTAGGAAGTACATTGGAATGAATGTGTATGATCACAATGGATTAAATATTGTGGTAAGATTTCACAACACACATTCTATCAGAGGAAAAATCCTCCAAATGTGTCCAGTGCTGTAATAAAGAATGCCTGCTTTCTAACACTTCAAATTATGTTAGAAAGTTTATAATCTGGACTATTTCTATATCAGAAGGCCCAGCTCAAAATTCAGAACTCTGCATACCCCAGCTGAAGGCCACAAAGGCATAATTTTCCCACACAACTAAAACTTTTATAACAAATCTCTTTCCTTGCCATCTCCCCTTTCTTCATAAGAGTACATTCACAACAGCACATTTTTCAGTAGTTTTCAACTACAGCTGAAGCAAGAGACCAGTTGCATGTGACTGCACATATCGAACTGTTTGTGGTACAGTTGGTGAAAAATGTAACTATGTGTCATTTGTTGCTTTGACCATGCCAAGAATAAAGTATTGTGTTTTCTCCCTCCTCTTAGAAAGCTGATTTAAATTCCAGAGGTGTAAGCACAAGCTATTTAGCCATTCTGCTAATCTTAGTATGCCAGGTACATCAGTAAAAATGTGGATTCATCCGCATGTGTGAATTCAGATGTTTAAAATACTCTCATCACCAGGCACTTAACAGCTACCTTTTCCAGCATGCCTCTGGAACCTATTTATTTTCCTTATTAAACCATTTTTGCTTGGAGACAAGGTGATAAAGTTGAATAGCCCTCTAAAATTTGCTAGGTAACAGAAAGACTGTTTAATTTTTGCAGACTCCTTTGTGGAGAGTTTGATGATTCTTTTGCATTTTTATATCCCTTCGTACACATGCATGTCAAAGGACATTGTTAGTATCCACAGACCACACAGCAGTTTCCCCAAACCATCTTCACTGCTTCACTGGGCTGTATAGTCCTACAGACAAACAGAAATTGAGATGTCAGAAGACTTTCACTCAGGTGCATCAGAAATACAAATTTGTGCGTGACCAGAATAATGTTCAAAGTCCCAAAGTCAGTGAAGACTCAGAAAGTATTAAAATCTTCAAATTATAAATCAACATTGACAAAATATACTGCAATGGATCTCTGAAATAAAGGCACGTAATTAATGAAAAGCGGAAATGCAGAGGAGATGTTGCATAAATATGGCAGGAAACTTGATAAATACCAAAGTATTTGCTTAAGGAAAGCATAGCTTTACATATTCCTCCAAACTGCACGCGCACAAAGTTTGAAGAGTTAGATTTTTGACATTATTCCAAACTGAGTAATTCACTCACCTCTCCTGAGCTCACATTTCTTAGAAAATGCACTTTGCAGTTCTGGGAAATGACTATTTATAAAGTACAGCCAAGGAATTGAGAGTCTAGGCAAAGCTGGGATCACTTAAGATTATACAGCATCTTCCACAATAAAGAACTTCTCTACACTCTCCAGCCTGTGTCAAAAACCCTTCTAACACCAGTAGGGTTAAATCACCTCTGATATAGAGTACCATACACATTTATCAGCCCAAATAAATGTTGCCTAATTGTTATATATGCGAGAATGAACATAAATTTAATTATGCAAAGTGAAGCAAAATATTTACCTCTGTTGAAGTAGCACCCTTATATAATGATGATCTCCCTTTTTCTCATTTGTAAAGAAAGAATAGACACATTCCCCTAACAACCACCAAGAACAGGGTTCACTCCAGATAAAAACTTAAGTGGAAAATGGCAGTTCCTGTGAAGTCAGTAGCAACAGGGACTAGAGCTCAACAAACCATTAAGTTTTAAACATACAGCAAGAAATTATTTCAATGCAATGGCAGAACTTGGGAAAGAAATGCTGTAGTTAGAGCCAAAAATTTAAATATATAGGCAAGGATGGGGAAAAAACAGTTTAAAAAATGGGACAAAAACCAGGTGCATACTCAAGGAAAAGGGAACGGTAAAAGTGCCAGGGAAAAATCATCAGTTAAGGTGTCATGGAAAGTAGAAAATGTACCATAAATCATCTTATCCTGCTACAACGCTGAACTGTTTATCTCTCCAGTTGTCTAAAGGTAGTCTTTTTGTTAGAAACACAGAACAAATAATGATTGATAAAATAATGATTTTGCATTGATCCTCACAAAAGGCCTCAAGAGGGTGAATCAACAAAACTAGTTTTAACTGTTAAGTACAAATGTAGGCCAGAAAAGACAGAAAACAGGTTAAAGACCATTAAAAACGTCAGCAGCATTCTAGTCAGTGTGCCTTGATGAAATGCTCTGAAACGTATTCAAGGAAGCATCTGGTTTACCCATTGGGTCACTAGTGCTTGTTTTTCATGTTTTCCAATTCTTGATATTTCAATAGACTTGTAAAAAGCAAACAAATTCTTTTTCTTTCTTCAAAAGTGGGGGCAACCAAGAAGAATAAGAACATTTCACCCAGCTTGAAAACTGCTTAGCAAATTCCTGGTGGTACTTGGGGACACACTACGAAAGAGTAGCTTGTGCTCACTTCAACCTTAGGACTGAGGGCTAACTAGCTAAGAAAGAGCATTCAGAGAGATAAGCTAGTCTTGAAAGAGTAGAATCATCAACAACAAACTGGCTTATTGCCCCTGAAAAACCTCAAGAAAGAAACAGGTCTGTCAGTTGAAGTCCAATCAACAGTCTAAAGAATGTCATGGTAAGTTAGCTATGAATTAGCTTCTAAACTGTTTGAATTATTCACCAAATACTGAAAAAAGCATTTAGACCATTCCAATATTCAGTAACTGCTACCCCTCAGCAACAGGATGAAAGTACCTCCCTGGGCTGAAAGATCCACACCTGAGAGAGAATCAGACATAATAAAATCCCTCCACCCTACTGCAGTTTTGCCATGAGGCAGTGAAGATGACAAAAAAAAGTACATACACAAACAGATGTCCCACCACACTAAAAGCAAACACGAGACTCTGCACCCCAAACCATGGGTGATGCTGGATGGAGGTAGAATATTTGTCCTTGACTCCAGCCTCAACTGGAAGGCAATAGGCAACCGCTGCTCTCAGCTATCAATTTTCCACCATTTGCAGAGAGTGATCCTTCACTGGAAAATGGCTTTTCCCAGTCACAAGTCATCACCCACAAAGCTATCATTCAAACTGGAGAGCTGCAAGCACAGCATTATCCAACACTTTCTGCCTTCACACTGCAGCAGACCTCTGCCTCCAAGAGAAGGAAGAGAACCTTCCCTTTCCACAGACAGGTTACTTCAGAAGGAAGGATGTGGGAGTATGGCATCCATCAGCTCCTGGCTGATTCCAAAAGCTAAGAAGCAATGAAAAAGTACCTGAATTTCAGGCGTACCCTAACCATTGATTTGACTCTTTGCCCTGAAGCAGACTACAAATGTTCAGCCACTTTAAGGAGTAGTTTCCTATTCTCCCCTACCTCTTACCTAAACTTCACAATTCTCAGTTATGAGCTCATACAGTGGCAGAGCAGACCCATATGGATAGAATTCATGAATACCAAAAAGCCGAATGTAATTATGTGGGGTCAAGAATGTTGACAACATCCTGGAATATTTTCTGTTTACAATGCAAATGTTTTGTTTGACAGCACCACTGCAGAGATTGATAATGATGATCCATCACTACAGTACTGTTTATTAAAGTTCAGTGAGAATTAATGCGAAGTTGAGTGGGCATAAAATGACACTTTCTCATTTTTACTTGCTTGCACATTTGACCATTAGTAATGCTAAGCTGCCTTCACTTGTTTCTCATCTTTTTCTACAAACTAAATATCCTCTAGTCCCACAACAGCAGCCATCCTCTTCTTGTGACCATCTGGCAATTCTGTGACTGTCTCAGTCTCCGTTCTATCCTGTAAAGTGAGAACTAAGATGAGTTTATTTGCTCCTAAAAGAAAAAGGCAGACCATATTTTCTTTTATTATCAGTAAGATTTTCTTCATCAGTTTCAGATGGATAAGGATTTGGATTATGCACTTGTTTTCATTTCCAAGTACCTTTTGCACCAAACATCCTCTGCTCTACTCCTAAAATTAGCCAAATGAAATATTTTCAAAATGTGAGGATTGAAGAATCAGAAAGATTTCTTGACCTTGCACAGTTACAGAGATCATGCTACAATTAACTGCTATTACAAGAGAAAAAAGCACAGAATAATTGTGTGTTTATACTTCTTTTTCTATATGTATTCACACAAATTTTTTGCCTGGACCCTCACAGGTTTTGTGAGGTTTGTAGATGCAGGGGTAGGGTTCATCAAGAAGAGTGCACATTTAGCAAAGCAGTAGGATAAAAATATATTAATTTACCACTAAATTAGTCTGGAGATTAGATTTAGCAGAGTGAACTTGACGGATATTTCTTTCCATTTGAATGTTAGTTCAATTTTCAGAGCACATGTATTAAAGGATTTCCATGTTATAGTTAAAACCAATATTTCCTACATTAAAAACTCTTCACTATAAAAACCTAATACCACATGGAAGACACAATGATTTTCTCATCTCATGGGCAGAATAACTGTACATAATTAAGACTTGGCNGTTCATCAAGAAGAGTGCACATTTAGCAAAGCAGTAGGATAAAAATATATTAATTTACCACTAAATTAGTCTGGAGATTAGATTTAGCAGAGTGAACTTGACAGATATTTCTTTCCATTTGAATGTTAGTTCAATATTCAGAGCACATGCATTAAAGGATTTCCATTTTATAGTTAAAACCAGTATTTCCTACATTAAAAACTCTTCACTATAAAAACCTAATGCCACATGGAAGACACAATGATCTTCTCATCTCATACACTGGGCAGAATAACTGTACATAATTATGACCTGGCTGAGGAGTTTTCATCTTCTAAGCCTTACTGCATGTTTACTCTTCCTATGCTTACACAATCTATTGATATTTTTACTTGCATATTTATTCATTTATTTATATTAATTATATTCATTAATATGAATATAACATTCATAATATTCGGTATATTAATATATTGATGTTATATTAATTAATTAATTATATTGTGTGATATTCATTATTTATATTAATCGTCTTCTGAGCAATGCATGGTACTAACTTTGTGCTTAAGCAGTGAGGTATCAGTGTTAAGCTCCAATTTTCCTTAAAGAACAATAAACATATCAACACTGTTCTCTGCATCTCAGACTCTCTTCTGTGCCCTTATGGGTCAAGCTGAGCATATGACACAGCCTCCTGAGGTAATCCCTCTTGGACAGCTGTTGTTCCCTCGCTCCCTCATCACCTCTCCTTCGAGCTGGAATGCACAAGCTGCAAGGGCTGCTCCTGAGATCTCAATAGGCAGTGGATTTTCTGCTCCTGCCTGGCATGATGAGAAAGGCTGGAAATCAAAGGATCTGAACAAGGACTCATTTAAGCCAGCTCCAAAATCCCTTTAAAGCTATAGGGGACAACATAAAGCCAGTAACAGCTGGTGTTACAACCTCTAAAGCATCCACTGCTGGCAGAAGGTTGAGGATTTCCAGCAGGGCGGCTGCCATTCAGAACTGGAGGTGGTTTTTAGCTCCTAGTGTAACAACCACAAAGAATGAACAAAAGGGAATGCAAGCAACATTTATATTATAAATTGAGTTTTACACGTAATTCTAGTTGTGTAATACACATTTCTTCACAACGATAATGCCTTTGTTCAACAGGAACTTTGCATAGGACAGATGATACGTTTTGCTGTTCATAATTACCATACAGTATTTTTTAAACCTTGTTAATAGAGTTCAATATTAAATTTGAATACATTCTGTGATGGTAGCCTAACTGTGATTCCTGTGACTCTTGCTTTGCGGAGTAGGTAGAGTTTAAATCAATAGCAAGGGCATTCTTCATCTTCTACCTTCAGCTGCCTTTGCTGTGCTTTTTCACTTTCTAAAGAAAAAGAGCATTATGAAAAACCACCACACATTTTAACTCAGACTTCTTGAAAGGTAAAATTATCAAGAAAACGTATTCACGATCAAACTTTGGTTTTGTGAACCAAACATGGAAAATACTTTTTGTGTGCTGCAGGCTTGATTCCTCCCTCCCCTTGGGTTTTTTTGCACTGGGTGCAAATAAGATGAAAAAATGGACTGCATCAATTGCGTACTGTGTAATCTATTAAACTGATCCACTTCTGTCCTGTTTTCTTTAAAATTGAAATGTAATATTGAAAATTAACATCCCAGCATTATTTCAGGATCACTTCTAGACTAGTCATTGAGATTCAGTAATGAAGAAAGCATTCTCTTTCCACCTTCCTTATAGTGAGAAATAAAGCAGAAAATAACTTTTTATTGAATCCAAGCATTTTATCTTCTCTGTACATAATCCTGCAAGGATCAACTATACCACACAGCCCTATCAGACTGTAGATAGCACCCAAAATCAGGCAGCAGCCTGTACAGAGTGCCTGATATGTGAGACAAGCCTGTCCTGTCCACATTTCAAAATTTTCTAGTTGATAATGCTATTTAGGTTTAACATTTTGCCAGTTCAGGCAAAATCATTACAGTACAAACCCTGTTCTGCCATTACTGGCTCTGAAAGTCGTTACATGAAGGAACAAGACAAGTGATGGGAGTTCAAACCATCGGTGTATTTAAATTCTACTGATCCTATGTTAGGCCCAGACCTGTCTTGCTTAATTGGACAGCATGTACATACTTAAAACCAGACACATGTACTTACATAACATGTAGAACCCAAACCTTTTCAAGTGATCCCAAGCACTTCCCATTCATATAGTCATCCTCTTTTTAAACAAGTAGTAACTGACAGCATTTTTTCCTGTTTCTCACAGGCTCCTGGACTGCAAAGACAGTACTTTTTCCAACATACTCACTGCTGCAAGTTGGTCTCTTATTTGCCGTGCCTGGAGGACTCTCTCAGAAACCAAACCCCTTTAGGACTACCACTCATGAAATCTACAGCACACAGACTGATCGAGCACTTAGCACAATGTATTCAACTATCCCATCCCTGCCTCTGGAAAAGGTCACAAACCAGGACAGTATCGTGACTTGCTCAGTGCAGTTCTACCATCCTCAAGACAATATCCAATGTCCCTGACTCAACATTCAGCGTATCTCACACTTTGGCAGGAGACCAGTAAGCCTCAGGCAGAGTTTTACGAGGCTTCCTTGGTTTCATTTATGAGGAAGTCTTAGTATCTCTCTGCCAGGTACTCATCTTATCAGAGCTCTAAGGAGCACAGCAAGGCCTGTGTCCCACCAGCTATCACTCCACTAACTCCATGTGAATTTCTCCACGTACATGTGAGAGACAAAGAAAGAAAATGTCCTGGGGTGACTTTATGATGCTGGTATCCCCACTGTCTGTCTTTTTGCTCAGAGATGGGTCTCGTAGCCTTAAGCTAGGCCTAGAGAGAGAGAAAGAGAAGGGGGGAAGCAAAGGAATTTTTTCATGCTGTATTCAAAACATGGAGATAAGAGTTCAGCTTTCTATGAGCTCCTGGCAGTGCTCTCTGAGTTCTCCGCTGCAGAGAGAAAGAGAAACGGGAAGTTTTCCCTGTTTTTTTGCTGGTCTTCCTTATTAGCTATGGCAAAAAAGGTTTTTCCAGAGCTGTTCTTTTTCGTGGAACTGTTCAGCTTCTCTCTGGTCCAGGACAGTCACAGGAGGCAGCCTCCCCCCCACCAGCTGCTCTGTGGCTTGGACACCAGGTTCAAGCACCAGAGGGACTGAAAGAGACTGAGCAAGCCAAGCCACTGCCCAGGAAAGGGCTTTCTTTCTCTGAGCCACAGAAAGATTTTCTGAATTTACCATTTTTCAGAACAGACAGGTTTAATTGTTCAACATTATTCACTTTTTCATGCTTGCGAATACTTTGCTTGTTAAGTAAACAGGTTTTTCTACTTTAAGGAGATTCTCTCTTGAACCAGTTGTGGGGGGGAGCTGCTGAATTCTGCCCTTTAGAGAAACATCCCTTTGGGAAATTCCCTTCCAAATTTGTCCCAAACCAGGACAGAAGAGAATGTTTTACTGACAGCACTTGATCAGTTCAGAGGTAGATATGAAGCACGGCCTCTCATTTGTGTTTGCTACCGGCAATGGATGATCAAATATGCAAAAAATTCAAGTTGTCAAACATTCTGTATTGACCTCTATTATAATATGAAAAGAATTGCTTGACATCTCCACCTTCAAATCCTAGGCTTTCTGAAATTATCACGATTCTGACATTAACAACAAAAATAACATGACTAAACTCCCCAAACCACTCCATATAGACCCAAAGTTTTAACATCAGCTTCATCTAACAGCTAAGAGATTGAGCTCACACTTCAAAGCAAACCCAGATAAGGTGTGCTGTGCTGGCACCATTTGCAAGCATCCTACTTCTGCTCATCGGCAGGTTTGCAGAAGTGGAGAAAAGATTGTGAAAAGAATTCAATGTGGAGATGAAATGCAGAAGACAAAAACCCAGCATAACTTTTTGTTTCTTTTCAGCATCATTTTCTTTCTATACAACTAAAATGCAAGACTCAATTTATGAAAATTAAAGCAGAGTGAAGAAGGAATGAGAGACAGAAATTAAGTGTATCCTAGAAATTTGACATTTGACCAACAATGATGGAAATGGATTTACTACCCATATGGTAATTATCTTTTCAAATTATATCATAATTATTCAAATGCAACTGACCTTGCCATGTATAACTCTTAAGAACTGCATGTACAGTAGAAAGAGCAGATTTTAGACTGTTTACAAGCTGAAAGTTGATTATGCTGCAACATTGCATTCTGAGGAATAATGTGTTCTGACTCAAGTGAGAATGAGCTGACTGGAAACAAGGTGAGACACTAATTAAAATCTGTGCAGCACTTGGAAATTAGGAAGTAATTTAAGTCCAAAGTGTCATTATTATCAGTATGAACACATATCTCTTTGGGTGTGAAAGAACATACAGGAAGAGCACAGCTAGTAGCTCTTCATTCTCTAGACCCTTCAGCTTATCCATGAATTCTCCACTGATGCGTCTCATGCTAAAGATTTTTCTAAAAAATTTCTAGACTTTTCTAAAAAGATACTATTTTCTTCTGCCTATTTGGGAAAGTTACTTTCAAGGCAGATAAATTACCATGTTGCAATCAGTATTAAAATGCATAGGAAAATACCTTTCAAATAAGCAATCTGATCTAACAGGGTTCAGTAAAGCTTCACATACACTGATACATGAAATAAATACACAGAAAGCCAAATAAAAATTTGTCACAACCATCATGGTTAAAATGCAGATTCTGTCCCGTCACACAAGAAAGTTACACTGAATGTCATCTTAACATCGTTTCTTCTCTGCGAGTCATGTGTGATTCGGGATACTGTATCTATTCAAAACAATACTCAAATGACCTCTGTTCCAAAGTCAATTTCAGGCACTGGTAACTGTTCTGTATTTTATTTGAAACAAACTGTGCTTTTTCAAACATTGTTGCTTGTTCTACAAAAACTCTTATCCTAGTCTCATGGCTACAGTATCTGAATGTGCTCTGATTGTCTTTAAAAAACAAAGTATCTATGAACAAACAAACAAACACACCTACAAAAACCCAAAACTGAACCCACCATACTCTGTGGCTTACTCATTCATCAGAGAGACAAATATATATGCAATACAGCATAGCAGTATGGCACGAAGGGGGACTGCATACATTTTCCAAAATGCATGGACAAAAAGGTGATACATGGCCCTTAGTTTGGGTAGGTGCTCACTATCAAGGTGTGACTTTATTACCAAATGAATTAAACTCCTTGAAAGATCAATCTTCAACATGCATTCATTATCTTTGAGGGTTAGGGTTGCTGACCCTGGTTGGCTTCCCACATCTTCACAAGGAAATCTCTTGGGTCTCTCAGCCCCACAGGGCCCAAAATTCAAACTTGATTAGTACTGAGTAGGGTAGAATGTTAGTGGCCCATGGTAGTGAAAAGAATTCAGTACTCAATACCAACTGGACCATTCCATGTACATCATTGCACGGTGGCACTCTATCCAGGAACAAATGTTCTCAGCAACGAAAGTTTAAAAAGGACAAAGCATTCTGTGAGCGTTACAATAAGCTTTTAAGGACACACTGGTGCTGCTGAAGATAGCTAAGCTAGAGACTATCTAGACTGTCTGCACAGTATAGAAAGCAATCAGTGAAAAAATACAAAACAAACAAAATTAAGCAGTGTTGCCCCAGAATCTAGTTCTAAATCCTGTCCTGTCCTCCCCTGACACTTGAGTCATATAAACTACTATTTGACTGCACCACAGGAGGAAATTGCTTATTATATTTCTCATTATACTTTTGTAACTATGTATGAAGATAGGGATGCCATCTATAGATATGAAACATTGCATAATGACAGCCTACAAACATAATATGTCACCAGAGGAGAAAACAAAGATGACAAGGAGGTTGTAAACAACCTAAATCAATCCATTCCAAGGATAATAAGAACCATCCTCAAAGTCACCCTTCCAGGGGTAAAGCCAATTGTTCATAATTTGTAACTGCATCTAAACACTTACCCTGAGAGGCAGGGAAACATATGCATTACATTCTGCTGCCAAAATGAGCAGAGCTTGCCCCCATTATCCCACCCAAACAAGCCACAGCACTGAGTAACAGCGAACAACCTGCATGAACCATAGGGATTTATATTTTCAGTCTTTCCATGTGTGTTTGATGTGTACCCAGAGTTCAACACAGATATTTTTAGAGAAACCTTGAACTGCTCATCAGAGTACAGGAACACTTCCCATAGGATGCCATGGAAACACAGGGATGTAACAAGTGCTTTCAGGTCAACCACAAAGCCATGTATGTTCTCCATCAGTGCCATGTCTGCTCCAGCCACCTACATGGATGTTAACAAGGTGGACTGGGATGTGAGAAAGCAGACTGGGGAAAATGTCAGGTATACAGCTGATTGACATGGAGCAGACACCATAATTAATTGCAATTAATGGTCATGCTTACTACTATTGTTTTTTTATCATCATCATACAGACGTCTGAGACAGTGGCTATATAAGGACACCACAGCACTAAGCAGGCGTTCTGAATGGGCAAACCCAAAAGTTAAGAGTGGCAAGAATTATAAAAGTTAGGAAAAAACCTTAGACTTAGAATGGGAAAAACAGACAGGCAGATCTAACTAATTGTTTACCAGCAATTTTCAGTAATTTTCCTGAGAAGCTTTCATTCTTTAGACAAAGAACCTGAAAACCTGCGAAAAAATCTAAGGCAAAATTTGATATTGACAACAAAGAGGCATAAGGTGGTAATGTAGGCTGCCCAAAATTTTCTATCACATATTAGGGAAACATGGTGTAATGCTTTTTTTCTCCCACCATCAAAACTTACTACATTTAATATTTTACAATTCTATTCATTAGATGTACACACTTCAAATTACTTCAAATTAGAAAAGTTTGGTATCATACCACAAAAGGTACCAAAGGAGAACTAATCACTGGAGGAGTTCCTAGACAGTTTAATACAAAGGGCTGTAAAGGAACTGAAAGACTATGTAAGTTTCAACCTCAATTATGCATAGAGTCCATAGTAAAAGCAATGGGTGTGAACATTGAGTTAAACTAGCTCGGGCTAATGCAGTAATGGCTTAAAAGCTCCCTTCTTTAGGATACATTGGGAGGTTTTAAATGACAAATGTTACAGTAATGGATTGAGATCCTCAAACTAAAAATAATGAAGTAACAAAAGACCCATCTGCAGAAAAAACCTTAAATCAACTTATGAGCCCTATACAATTCTTTTGAAGCATCCACAGCAGAGGGGATACAGGGACAGGGAGATTCCTTTCTTCATCCAGAAGATAGTCACACAGGCCAGTGCACTGGCCTCACCGTACAGGAATTCTGTCTCAAAACAAGGATTTAGTGAGCAGACGGATGGCCTAAAGAGCCATCATAATATGTAGGATTAATTGAAACTCAGCAGTTTAGATAAACAGCATTTTTTTTTTTACAGACAGTCTACTGGAAAGTGGACACCGGAGCTAAGTGTTCCTCACACAAAACTATCCCATTGTATCTATTTGAGAGGACAACTTACAGACAAAAATCTGGTTTAAATTCAGGTGCAAAGCCACAGCTTCTAATGTGTTGTGTTAGGAAAAAAACATCTATAATCAACACATTACAGAGTACTTTTACCTTCACACACAGACACCTATTCCTGCAGTGTTGAGTAGGGCCATCAGTTTAGGTAAGATGTAAAAAATAGATGGTCCTGCTATAACAGCAAATTGTGCAAAAACACTGAAGATCAGCTGAGGAAAATACTCTTAGCTAAATCATCAATAGAAACCTATTTCAGAGCAGCTCTTGAGTAACTTGAAAAGAGACTTTCTGAAGACCTTTTCCAAGCAAAGGTTTTCCTTTCCCAGATAATAAAGGTAGGATTGGAAGATCCATTCATTTTTGCCTTTATTTAAATAATTCAGTCTGTCAACTAAAGTGGTTGTGGCAGTCTCCTGCCAGGGCTGAAAGACAGGGTGATAAGCTTCACATAGCTAATTACAGCAGCAACCATCCTAAATCCTCTCAGAATCTGTTTCATAGAAATATCACTTTTCTGTGCAATAATTACCTCTTACATGCCCAATCCTATTCCTGACATGCTTATTTTAATGCTCTGACATTTTAATGCCATCTGCCTCTGAGAAGCCCAGCATGACACGCTGTCAGAACTCAATCCACGCATCATCTTCCCACTCCCCATCATTTCACTCTTCCCCTAAATACAGAGCAATTGCTTCTCCAAAGTCCAGTGTTATGATTTACCATTTGACAGCATGAGTTAGAAGTTGCTTCTATAAGCAAATCACAGCAATTCTCAGTCTGTTTGTACATGTTGTGACTATGGTTTCTGTAAAGTGAAGAGAAATCAAAGCCCATTGCTCTTGGAAGTACCAAATCCCTTTAGATCATGTTTTCTGAGTAATTTCTGTATGCAACAGAAATAACGCACAGTCCTGTTTTCTCCTCCTCCTAACCCCATGGCAATGGAGGAAAAAATCTCCTCTAGTCTCATTTACCTCCAATCAGTAAAAGGGCAGGTATGACAAAATAATAAAGTGCCTTCAGCGAGATGGGACTAGTTGAAGCTCTTATCTTCCCTTTCTAATACCTTGCCCACAGAATGAGCCAAGAGGAAGAAGCACATTCACCACAGAGACAAAGAATTGTCTCAGACAACTTGTATAGTAAGGAACAGATTTTATTTCCCTCCTGCCCTTTGTTTGTTCTGCCTTCTTGTCCCCACATTTTGTATTCCCCGATTCCTTTCCTAGGTCTAGTGATTGACAACATGTATTGTCCATTTCTACCAGGTCTGCAAGATCACTGCTGCGTCAGTGCTTCCCTCCCTGCAGGCTGTCACTAACAACTTTTGTGAGCTGACATTTCTCACAAAGTCGGCAGAACTGTACACTGCACAACTGGTTGCCAGGTGCTCATATATAAATATTTAATTGATACCTTTTTGTTTAGTAGCAACAACTCAAAAAAGCACAGATGGAATGATATCAAACCCAGAATAAATTAATAAGACAGATAATGACTAGTTTATTACACATATAAAAGAATAAATCATCTCTTTAGATGACTTTCATTTCTTTGTATTAAAAAAACACTGATTAAGCTTCTTTCCACAAACATCACACAGATTTCTGAAAATGCCAACCAAGCTAAACCAACTAAAAAAAAAGAGGCCATATTTAGCCATCCAATGCTCTTCTAAACAGAGTCATTTGAGAGCTTTCATCACTAACATAATTTCTGTGGGTTAGTACTAAACTGATTACACAGAAAGGGAACCCCATACCTCCTTAATGTTGATCATAAATTAACATGTAGGAAAAAGAAAGAGACATGTTCAACAAAGAATATTGGCTTAACGATTCCATAATTTGTTTCATGACTACTACCATACATTACTGTATAATTTACAGTATATTTCGTTCAAAAGACTGCAATAAATGAGGAATGGTCTTTTGGTGAAAGCTCTCAAGCCTGCTCTGGAGACTCAGCATGCTTGATGGCTCTCTGAATCACCTCTGCTCTGATGCAGGCAGCGTGGGGAACAAATAGGAGGAGCCAGAATTCTCTGTGCAGTTACATGACTGGAGTGCTGTGAGGGATGGATACAGGCTCTTCAGGAAGGACAGCATGGGAAGTCCTGGATAAGGACTTTGTGAAAGAGCAGCTGGAGTTCATGGAGCTGTGCCTGGGGATGGGTGTCCCTGTTACAGACCTCCTGATCCCACAACAGCACTTGGGCAATGCAGCATCAGAGGGCATTAATGACAACTTCCCAACATGGGGAACCAACAAGGAAAGAAGCTCTGCTGGACCTCGTACTTACAAACAACAAAGAACTGGTCCCAGATGGGGAAGGTGGAGGCAGCCTGGGCTGCAGTAGCCATGTGATGATGATCTTCAGGATCTCAAGAAGAGGGACCAAGGCAGCAAGCAAAACCACAACCTTGGATTTCAGTAGACCAGATATCATCCTTCTCAGAGATCTGTTTATATGAACCTCCTGGGATATAGCCCTGGAGAGAAGAGGGGTCCAGGAAAGCTGGTTGGTATCCAGGGATCACCTCCTCCAAGCTCAGGAAAGGTCCATCCTGACAAAGAAGAAATTAAGCAAAAGCAGCATGTGAGAGCAAGGAGCTCTTTAGTGAACTCAGACTTCGAAAGGAGGCTTAAAAGAGGTGCAAGTACTAATTTCACTGTTAGTCTTTGGAAGACTTATGAGCCTGAATAATGGGATATTTTGATTACTGTTTTTTAAAAATAATCATTCTAATGAAACTAGGGTCTACTGCATTCACCTCTGGGCAGACTTTTGCATCAACAGTTCTTGCGAGGAGCATTAGGAGCTAAAATCATATAGTTTTTCATAGAGAAGCAAACATTTTATTTCTATAAAACATACAGAAACAAAGTCTGTTGATCTCAGCACGAACATGAACTTGGAAGAGAGATACTTTCAGGGTCTGAAGCTATATGTTACGAGGACAAAACAAAAATAACAAAGCACAAAATGCAGACCAAACATAATGGCATTAATAACTTTGTTATTAGGAGAAAATAACTTTGTCATGAGGAGAAAAAAAAAAAATCACTTTACTCCAATAAAGTGATTTCAGGGGATGTTTGGGTGGGCATCAGGAAGAATTTCTTCACAGAAAAGGTTGTTAAGCATTGGAATGGGCTGCCCAGGGCAGTGGTGAAGTCACCATGCCTAGAAGCCTTTAAGAAATAACTGGACATGGTGCTTAGTGCTGTGGTCTAGTTGACAGCATGGTGAGTGGTAAACAGTCAGACTCCACAATCTTGGAGGTCAGTCTTCACCTAAATGATTCTGTGATTCATAAGAAAGTGAACAAAAATTTACTCCCACATATGCACAGTTATTCATATTACAATGCTTTAAAACAAGTTATTTTATCATTATTAAGGAATCAAAATCTCAAGTGATCAATTCTGTGAACTGATGATTAAATATATAATAACTAGAAAGTAAGTCACAACAGTGTTTTCTACTCTGCCCTCAAGTATATCCATAGAACATAGAGGAATCAGGATACTGTGACCACCCTGTACAGGTTCTGGAAGGTCTGTACTCCTTCAGTGAAATAATAATGACCCCATCAGGATGGAGCTGCATCCAGGACACTGAGTATAACCAGCACAAAGATGTGTCAGCTTTCTGTGATTAAATAATTTGTCAGTTTGATCCCCAGAATGATCTGTGCTCCTACAGCTCCTTAGCAAAAGCCTGTAACTCCTACACATTCACTTCCACAGCTGAAACATCTTAATGAAAGCTGTCATTATTTTTGTAATTTACTTCTGAACTCTTTAGAGACACCATCAGCTGAAGTGAGACACTTCTGCCTGAATACTGCTTTCGGAGCCTTTTATTAAGGTGGAAGAAATTTGAGAATAATTTCAGGCCTTCCCAATTGATTTGTTCTATGCACGTGTGAGCACTTAATAAAACCTTGTGTCACTGCTGCTAGTTTGAGGTGGACCAAGTTTTTTCTTTCCCCACCTCAATAGAAGAGGAGGGGAAAAAACACACTGAAAACAGCAATATTAGGCAAAAAATAATTTTGAGTGGGACAAAGGGCATGTATGGTATTAGACATTCACTTTCTGGTACTCCCTTTTGAGCTCTATGCCAATGACTTTCACAGCCTTCTCTAAGCACTGTCCAAAAAGCAACAAAGGTTTATATTATATAATACAGGTGACTTCCCCCCTATCACCAAAATATGTTTTAACTTGGTGGCATAAATGAGACCACATCTTCTTTGAGCAATCACTGTATAACTGTGTTACATCTGCAGTTTTGTTGGCATACACCATAAACCTTCTACACAGATTGCAATCAGAAATTCAGAGGATCATAGAACCATTAGGTTGGAAAAGACTGGCAAGATCATCAAATCCAGCTTTTGGCTGAACACCACCTTGTCAACTACACCACATTGTGAAGTACCATGTCCACTTGTTTTATGAACACTTCCAGGAATCCTAAATCAATCGCTTCCCTAAGGAGCCTGCTCCAATGCTTAACCACTCTTTCAGTGAAGAACATTTTTCCTAATATCCAACTTAACCTTCCCAGTACAACCTGAGGCCATTTTCCCTTCTCCTGCTGCTTGTTACCTGGAAGAGACCAACCCTTACCTTGCCACAATCTCCTTTCAGATGATTGTGGAAGGCAATAAAGCCTCTCCTAAGCCTTCTTTTCTCCAGATTGAACAAACCCTGTGCTCTCAGCTGCTCCTCATAAAACTTCAGTTTCAGACCCTTCAATCAGAGACAATTCAATCACAACTTTTCACTTAGTTATAGCTGTGCTAACTTGTCACTACTAATTTTTGAGAACCAAAAACCAAAAGAAAGAGCTTGCATATCACATCTACAGGAAAGTACAAATAACAGAAGATTGTCCTGCAGGAGCAATTTCTGCCTGCTGTACAAAACGCTTTGTCCCTATCAAGTTTGATCTTTCATACGGAAGTGAAATACTGATGGTTTCTATAAAATTTCTTGACTTGAAGTCAGGGCTTAAACACTAGCTGTTATAACAAGTCCTGTAGGCAGTGGAAAAACCTGCATAAGACAATGCCCTGTACTACCACAAAATAAAAAGCAAAAACATTATTAAGAAATTACAAAATTATTCATTATAAAAATTGCTCTTGAGTCATGCTAAGCTCTGATCAGACAGTTCAAAACATCAAGAAACCTTCAGTTCTGGAATCTGGAACAAGAGAAGGCAGGGAAAATCTTCCAGAGGTGGATATTCACCTCTGATGAACCAGGATTCTTACCCATAAAAGCAGAGATATAAAGTGATGGAAAACCTGGCAACAGCTATTCTTAAAACCAGATTGAATCCAGGACAAGCAGTACTGTAATAAACAATAGAACACTGGAGGACTACTAGAAGTTATTCTCCAACTTCAAGTAAGTCAAGTGGCAATAAAAGCATTCAGATAATAGATGTCGTGTCGTAACTAATCACTAAAACAAACTTAATCCAAGAAAGTAATTTGTTTTTAAATTACTGAAACAGATTGTTCATTTAATAAAAACTAAACAGCACTCACCCTTCCTGCTGAGTTTAAGCTTAATTACTGTTATGCTAACATACAGAGAATTATCTTGAAATAATAGTCCAGAATTAAAATACAAATGTGAAGCATTATCACCAAATTTTATCATGCTAATATGTTTCTTAAAATTGTCTCAGATTATATAAAATACGTATTTTCTATTTGCAATTGAGGAATTAATTAGAAAGGTAAATTAACCCTTACACTGGTCTTCTTTTTTTTCCAGTACTTCTAATGTTGTAGCCTAATGATTTCTAAACATAAAACACTATTTCCTTTCACATTCTTTTTTGGCAGTTCTGTAGATTCAGAGATGGTTGTTCTGCGAAGGCCGCTTGTATTTTGAGAAGAGGCTGTATCACGCAAAAAGTATGAAATGCTTCATTCCCAATTTAAGCACTAATAAGCGCTAAACCACAAGTTGGAAGATCCCATTTTCAGAAAGGTGGGAGCGTGTTTTGTCCAGCCATGGCTTGCTACCAGCGTTACAAACAGTTATTTGGAGGCATGTACTTTATTCTTGCAGTGAGAATGAATGCAAAATCCCTCTTTGTTCTGATCATACAAATATTGGCCTATTGGTTGTCATTAGATAACCAATAACTTAAAATACAATCTTCTATGAATTATTTTGTTAGTCCAGTTCAAATCACAGTGAGGGGAAGAAATCACATCTATTGTCAAAACACATTTCCACAGAGAGAAGGAGAGAAAGAGGATAAAACAGGTTTCCATGGTTACTTTGTTAACAAACCCCATTTTGCTGTTTACATAGTTTATAAACAAGAAACTATAAACAAGAAGAAATGAAATATTTATTAAGATCTACATTACAGAAAGCTCCCACCATATGTCATGTCTGTTTCAACAGCTGACTGTCCAGCGGAGCCTTAAGACACTGACATCTACTCACTGCTGGTGCTACTGGGTACATTACATAGGACAAACCACTACTGAAAGTGCACAGAGGAAGCCCTTGACCCAAGTTCATTTACTAACATTTCATCAGTATTTAATTTTCAGTAGAGGATGATGTCTTGCCTTGAAACCAATGATAAATCTGCAGGTTTCCCACACGTTAGTAAAAGCTCTTGCTTGGTTATCAGCTAAAATTCACTGATTATCAAAGGCTGCTCTCCAGCTCTATCCACTTCAACAGTTGCAGTTTTAATCATTTACTTCTAATGCAAAAGAAGTTCTTTTTATCTCTAGTCATCACCATAAATGAAAGGTTAATTCTGCATAACAGTACTTTGAAGTAAAAAAGTCATCTAAATCAGGTCATTTTTATCTCCTATAAACTTTTATTTTAACTAGGCTTCTTATTGCCTGGGGGAGGAATGACAAGTAACTTTGTGGTACCACTAGTACCAGGAAGATTTCAGACATGCCATCAAAAGCTCAGAAGTTCTATATGGAGAACCCAGTACAGAAAATTCTGGAGGTATTTTGGAGTTCTTGGTATTTGGATACCAACCTCATTCAATTAGAGGCAGCACTTGGCCTTTAGGTCCTGTATGCACAGTCATCACACAGCAGCAGAGCTCACTTCAAGAGTGACAGGTGACAGCCGTCCTGCAATACTGATCTCAAAAAAAAAGGTGCTAATCAGAATCATTTAGTCTGTAAAAGTCTCTTAGAATAATCAAGTCCAACCACTGACCCAACACTGCCAAGCCCACTATCAAGCCTTGTCCCTAAGAACATGACTACATGTCTTTTAAATACACCCAGGGATTGTGACTCAAGCAGTACAGCACAGTCTACTTACATAACTTTCAGAGACAGACTTTTTTTCTAAGAAGCATAATTTTTCCAGCTGTGTTGTTGCCAAAAAGTGTCCTGGAAACTTGTGTAGCTTAAACACTATCAACATGTCTGCCATCCTACAGGCAAGCTTCTATACTTCACTATTGCTCTGTGTTTGCAAAAATTTCTGTCTGTGAACACACTCTGTTAGACAATCTGTGAATTTTGCAGAGATCAGCTAATCTCTTCTTCATGGAAAGATCAACTCTACTTGGGTAACTCTTGAATAATATTTGTCCCTGAATTATTCCCACACCTTGAGGGCATTCAAATAAGAACATTTGCCTGAGCAGAACATGGCCTGTTGTGAATCTCCATTTCCATCCATCCAGGAACTATATTTTACATATATATATATATACTTCTAATACATATATATATGTATACACACACACACATATATATGAGTAACTCAAAAACACTACGTTCTTTACATTCTAATGTCAGTTCCTTATCACTGGTCAAAAAATTGAAGACAGTATTTAAAGCTACTGTGCTTCACTAGCTTCACTAGTAAATGTCCAATATTTAATATTTTCAGAGAGCAACAGTCTAATCCAGATTTGCAAAGCAATTGATTGTACCAAAATGCTAGATACATTTTAAATAATCTCTAAATCTACCACAACTGTCTCTGAAAGCACTAGCACACAGAATACTGTTATCCCTATGGCTACAGGAGATAATGTTCATTACATAGCATTAGTATTCACAAAAATTTTAGAGCAATACTTATTATTTACATATCCTGATTCTCTCTACATCAGTCAAGGCAGAATTCTTCTTTATTTAATTTTTTTTTTCAAGCTTGAGGTTACATCATGTAACTCAGTTGAGCAAACTGCATTTTGTTATTGACACAGAACAGAGCAGCAGAGACTGGTTGGAAAGTGGAGTCAACTTTTCAAGTATCCGGCTACATTGCTTGCAAGAAAGGGATAAATCTTCTCCAGGACAAAGGAAGCAAGAACTATATGACAGCTGACAGTAAGAGTTACCCTTTGGTTGCCATGACCTTAGCTCGTTCTTCAGCACTGCATGCAAGTACTGCAGTTATGTTTTGGGGATAGAATAGGAAGCCTACAGCATGTTATTTCACTCACTTATTTCAGACAGTAAGATAAATAGAAGCCTGAAGCTTTTGACTCTTCATTTCTTCAAAAGCACAAAATCTACAGAATTATTTATTTGTCACCTCTAAGATGGAAGTCTGCATGAAATTTTGGTTCACATAGACTAATTTTTTTAGGAGCTAGGAAAGGAGTGTTTCCTCTTAAACAGGACACCATAAACAGCACCTATTTGCAAAGACGTTAACTGGCGTATTTTATACATGCTTTCTTGATTTTACCTGATCTGCTTAAAAGATCACTTTTTAACTACAGTTTCCTATCTACATACATAAGCCACCTAAATATATGCAATTAAGTGTATACACAGACTGAATCACTTGATTTCCTTTTTTGGCTCTAAATTCATATCTGCAATAGGACAAGTCTAAATCCAATAGTTACTTCCTGTCCTGTTTTATCATCTGTTCTTGATGTTACATAAAGTGCTTATACTAAACATCACTGAGCTCTTATATAGCATTCTTAATCCACAGATCTCAAAGTACTTTACAAAGGATGACTATTATCCTGCTTCATCTATGAAAAAAAAAAAAACAACCCACAGACATCTTCAGGATGAAATTCAGATCTCATTAAATTCCCACAGTCCACAGTGAAGCTGGAATTGCACCTCCCATACAGTACTACTGGTCAGCCAGAACAGCATTCATCTCTGCAGATGGATTCCAGAGTCTTCCATAACACTGGTGGCCTGTAAATTGCACTCAGCAATTCCATACACTACTTAGGCATCAATCCAGATACCCAGGCTTTCAATATGGTATCTTACTCAGCTTGACAATCACAAAAACACC
>VXBU01008167.1:102718-197442 GCA_013400315.1 Bombycilla garrulus
GCCGGCAGCGCCTCCCGGCGGCAGCGCGGCGCAGCGCAGCCAGGCCCCGCGGGAGCCGCGCCGCTCCTGCCGCTCCTGCCCGGGACCGCGGCTCCCGAGCTTCCCCCGGGCCTGGATCGGCCGCCACGCAGAAAGGGGAAAGCCAAGACACTGAGGGGTTGATTTTCTTCCGCACGCGGCAGGGCACGCAGGACGGAAGGTTCGTCACACGGTCCTTTCTCGGCGAGAGGATGGAGAGCAAGCTCAGAGTAGGAGCAGGGCCGGCTACAAAGATACAGTCTGAGGCATGTGCTGGGCTGCGATGCCGTTTACTGAGCTGCCTGCAACTCATTTACCAGGAGCTGGAGTAGAAAAGAGCATTCTTCGCGTCCTATTTTTTTCTGGCTCTGGTCTACATCTTAACTATTTCACTTTGAAGAGCATGTGGATTGCTGCAACACATCTAGAGCATTGAACAACTTTGAGGCTGAAGTTTATACCAGCCCCATCCTCCTCTGTAGAATCTATTAACCATTTGTCTCAGTATGCTAAAAGTACCACAAAAAAAAAAAAAAAAAAAAAAAAAAAAAAATTAAAAGGGTAAAAAAAAAAATAAATAACCAAAAAGCAAACAAAATTAAGCTGATTTCTGTAAACTTATACTCTAGGTCATATAAAAATTCATATATGCTTAGCTTTAACTAAGAAGTGTGTGGTGGACATTGATGCAGTACATAAAAATGTTGCTTATTAATGAATTTTTTTTATATATTCACTTTTGTGACTCTGAAATACTGACTGCCTCATCTATAAAAGATGCAAAGTCTCTTAGACTAAAATCACATATAAACTTCAGCCAAATTCTGGCACTTAGAGTTAGGGACAAAAAGTTCCTGTGATATAACTTCTTGAACTACACAAAGGATAAATTCAAAACCTTTAAAATCCCAGGTGGTTCAAGACTACTGGGAACACCCTTTCTTCCTATACCCTGAAATGCAACCCTTGATGCAGCTCTGTTAAAATACTCAGTAAGGTTATTTAAAAGTAGCATGAACTGAATCTTTAAATACTTCACGTTTCACAATGTATTTCTTACTCATAGATAGTAACTCAAACACCCTGCAACAAAAATAACAAACTGTTTTAATTCACAGTTGCAACACGATAGGGACATGAGATCTGTACATTGTTAATCCCAACTTCCCCACTCCAACAGTTTAAGTTAAATGTCACATTTACATAACATTTACATAAAAATTCCATTTTGTTTATACAAACCCCAGTCTTATTTTTGCAACATGCTCGATGCTTATTCATTATATAACAACAGATTGTTTGCCGTTTTAAAAAAATAAAAGGTTTCATTCTGAGGTGTTTGAGAAACTGCAATTCCTCTGAAGCAATTTAGCATCCAGCCTTTATTACTGTTTCATCAAGTTTTTAAGGTTGGCTTGTTTTAAAACGAACAAGGAATTTTGGACGCTGTCCCACCCTAAGACACCTCAACCGATTTTACACATCATGGTCACTTGTACTGTTCACTCTTTTGCTCAATACACACAGAGAAGAACAGTCACAGAGCCTCCCAATGCAACCCACAGGAGTTTAATTACAGACTTTTAGCAGTGGTCATGTTGGTCTAAAAATTGGAACATTTTAGAAGATTCCAAGCGCTATTCAGCTTGTTGGTTTTTATTGAGGTTTCTTGTTTTCTTTTTATTGATACCACTTCGCTCTTATCACTGCTTTCAACAGGAACACATTTGGACCACTGCTGACCCATTCAAAAATTACAAACAGCAAACATCGAGAAACTTCCAGTGCATCTGAAAGCAGAGCTCACAGGAGTCCGCAATGCAGCTGGATGTAACTGCAGGATTTTATAAAAATATCTATATTTTTCAACTTCTCCATGCAGAGGTTTCTATGGATGGATTAGCTGCTATTCTCTTCTGTTTTAAAATTTTAGAATTATTTTTGCAGAAACCCTAAGGCCCCATATTGAAAGTAAGAAAGAATTCTCCAAGCTAATATCACTACCTTTTCACAGCAATGAAATAAATGTTTTAACCTTAAAATGACATATAAATTAGACTAAGCAAATTCAATCACATCTACTGATTATTACAATTGTGTTCATTACCAACAAGACTACATATTTAGGTTTAATATATGCTAACAATCACAAAATTTCAGTCCCTACAAAAGCTGTCTCCAGCACATCACACCACATCTAGATCATAACATTCCCAAAGATGGGAAGAATCATCCCATCCTTTTGTCCCTCTTAGTTCCTTGGCTAAGGAGGCATTCTTCAAGTGGGCTTTCTTTTCCAAAGGGATGTTTTGGAACAGCCCATTTCTGTGTTATTCTGCTCCAGAACTTTGTATCACAGCTGGACACTGACTGAAAATACAGCTTCTGCTATCTCCACTGGCTTTATCTGCACTGTCCAGAGAGTACAAAGATCTCAGGAATTCAAGACTAGTGAATGCTAATTAGAGTCTCATACCCTGCAAGTCTCTTTGCTTTGCTTAAACGCTAGGGCCTGGGGGCAGAAATGACCCAAAAGAGAATTCAAGAACAGCAGTACCTATTCTACACCCAGTGCTCCTACCTGCACATGACAAACAAGTTACCAGCATCACTGGATCCTTCCCCAGGAAGCCTATCAGTAGATTTAAGTGAAATGATGCAGTGCATCACTTGCATCATGGACAGTTTTTACTGTATACCTTACTTGAGTATTAAAGATTGATAAAAATTGTTTTCCTTCATCCAGAAACACTTCTGCTTACTCAATACTACTGTGCAAGCACTGATCCAAGTGAGAAAAACTAGATACATACATAAAATTGTCATAGACCTACCCCAGGTTATACTAAAGAAATTTTTTTTTTTGTGCAGTACATCTCCCATTGACACAGGTGCACAGAAAAGACAGATCTGCTCCAATCAGTCATCCAGGACTTTCAGGGAAAGCATTACAAAGATTTGGCAGTACTGGTTTGGATTAACTTCATTTGGAATAGAACAGCCAAATCAACACAATGCAGAAATTATTTTTCAGAGCACCACGTTTTCCTCAAAGTGTCTGAAGGAAGGTGAGTGCAGCACTGTGGCCATATTTTATGGCAAAAGGGATGAGGTTACATGCTGACTAAAATGACAGCCTGAAGAGAGAAACCCCAGAGGTAAGAACTAGTAAGGAACTACAAGGTGACTGTACAGGGTACAGGAAGACAAAGATTATGTACTTGTATCCACACCGCCTATCAGAAACAAGTTGCCTATTGGTGTGAAGGACTCTCAGAACCACACACAGATTTTTGTGGTTTGCTTCAGAAGACAGCTTGGGCACACGTTGTGAGAGTTGGGACTGTTCAGCTTAGACAAAACTCTAAACAGACCTTATTGCAACCCTTCAAGATTTAAAGGGGGCTTATAAGAAAGATAGGGACAGACTGTTGAATAGAGCCTACTGCAATTGGGCAAGGGATAATGGCTTCAAGCTAAAAGAGTGTAGATTCAAATGGACAAAAGGAAAAATTTTTATTACAACAAGGGTGATGAAACACCGGAACAAGTTGCCCAGAGAGGCAGTAGATGCCTCATGCCTGAAAGTACTTGAGGTCAAGTTAGACAGAGCCCTGAGGAACCTGACCTAGTTGAAGCTGTACCTGCTCATTCCAGGGTAGGATGGGCTAGCCAGTCCTTAATGGCCCCTTAGAACAGAAACTATTGGATGAATTTCCGACTGCTGTGTATGCTTTAAGGCTCACTAGGTACCCAGCATAGAGTGAACCAAAAAGTCACATTTCTTGACAAAACAAACAAAAAGAATGTATCCTTGGGATAGCCAGCACTTTGAAAGGTGGAGGTGTCTATTTGCATACCTTTTTCAGCACTGCTAGAGAAAAGTGGAATCTCACTAATACTGTGCTATCTAGCCCAGCTAAAACACATTAAATCATCAATGGTATTTTATGTGCAGCTACATCCAAATGAGCAGCATAGACAGAATAGCATTAGCAGTGGTATTTGGTTCCCAAGAGAGGGCCGTGTGTTACACTGAACCTCACGCAGAATCTGTGTCCAGCTGATTCTTGGAGCCAAGAATCAGCACTGAGCTTACCAACAATGGGGTTAGAAAACTGCTGCAGCACATGCTGACTTTCCAAGACCTGTATGCATTAACAAGAAAAGGGAAGCTCAGAAGTTTGGGGGTTGGTTGTTATTGTGGAAATTTTGGGGTGTGTTGGGGTTTTTTGGTCAGTTGTTTGTGTGGGAATTTTTTTCAATACAGGGATAAAAAGATCTGCTTGTGTTTCCTTTTAAGCAAGGACATAGATTTTTTTTGGCTTGGGACGGCTTAAAGATGTGGGATCCCACAGGATTACACAGCAAACGAATGCAGGAGTTGAGCCAGATGATGAACAGTGTTTTCCATTTCTTCTTTCATAATCATACCTTAGTTAGAACCATAATCCCTCTTCTACCATGGGATCATTTTGCCCTTACAGAGATGCTCTTTTCCTAACTAAAATCAGTAGAGGTCACCACACATTAGATTTTGATCCCAGAGGTAAACTATGCCATGCTTTACCTGAGAAAACTAAAAAAGTGGGTGATTTCCAAGTTTGGTATTCAGAGTACCTTTGCACCCAGGACTAAGCTAACCTAAATAACCTGCAACTCTAAACAAACTAAAGTAGTTGCAAATCATGGGGTGAGCCGAGAGCACTGCTAACAGATGGATGCCTTTCAGAGACACTGGGGGTGCATGGTCCTGCAGCTCTCTTCAAAGCCAGACCTGTACTGAAATGAGTATGATTCACACTTTTTCAAAGGCACAGCAGAGCTGAAAGCGTAGAGATTTTTCAAAAGAATCATGCCTGCAGGAACTGTCATTCTTCCCCACTGTCCTCATCAGTGCTGTCCTAAAGGAAGCACTGTTTGGTATTAGGACTGTAAATATTCCCACAAGATCACAATTTTATTTCATCCAATGCCCTGCTCTCAGCACTGGATGAAATGCCTAGATAAAATAGCCTCAGTGACCGAAGAGCAACAGGCAGCTTCTCTCTTACTCTTTCTCCTCCAAACTGCTATGCTAAAGGCTATTTCTTATATTTCTTTCACTGAAAATACACCTATTGCTCCATTTTGCGAATGCTCTGATTTAGGAGGAAAAGGGTTGTTTTTCCTGCAGTCACATTGGAAAAATATTACTACATTTGTATAGTACTTCTGTGATTTAAATACATGATTAATAATTTTGCTAATCCTAAAGTAGTAACAAATAGGTTCTTTCATATCATTGTGTGAAAATGTTGGGAAAATAAACTTCCAAGTATAGTAGTATATTTTCCATTACTACTACCAAACTCCAGTTTTCATCACAAAAGTACTAATCCAGTCCTTCCCCAGTGAGGTTCCAGGATCCCTGCTTCCAATATAATGGCATAGCTAACAAATGTTCAAAACCCAGATCCCCACATACTCAATTGCACTTTACTTCCACAAATATAAGTTCCATGATACCACTTGATTTCAGCTTGCAAGCCGTAATTAAAAAGCTAGTCCCAGAATCCAGTTCAGTCCAAGTCACAACACATTATTAGCCATTATAGCATAGCATGTACCTATCCATAGTATATTTGAAAACATGAGATTTTTAAACTTTTCCAAGCTTATCTCGAAATAGTACTGGAAGCACAGTTCAGATGGACAGACAGAAATTATTTTCTATTATTCTTTTACTAAGAACACAGAAAAAACCTTGTCTAGCTGCAATTCTCTGTAATACTTTGTGTCATGCTTCATCTGGGGGAGCCACCGACTGTGTATACAAGGCTAACAGTACATACAGTCCTAGTTCCTTCAATCAGCATTTAATTAGGCAGATTGTCCTTTTAGCAGAGACTATTTTAATTTTGTTGGCCCCACAAGTATTGCAAATGTCATACTGGATTCCCTGTTTCATGGCAGGGTTGAGCCATTACACTTAGAACAATATTATTTCTTTTGCATTTCAAATCCCACCTAACAGACTTTCAAAGCTCCCTACGACTCAGATTTATTTGGATGAGGTTTTTTCTTTCCTACTGTTTTATCTCACATAGAAATGAAAACCATGAAGAGGAGCGTATAACATGTATGACAGATACTTTATGAACACAGGAGATGAACTGCAAGTCCTCAGGAGCAGAGACAGTCTAGCCAAAAAAAGGCAGTAACTTTCTAAAATTCACAAGGCAGACCAACAGAAGAGATTAACATCAAGTCTGCTTCCTACTCCAAAGTCACCTGCAAATGGGATTTTTTTTTAATTTTCTTTTTTAGTTAAAGAAACACCAAGAAAAACTCATCCTGGTACAATAGAAGAGAAAATTATTTCCTCCATAGCAGCACAGTTACAGAGAAAGCAGATGATGTAGTTAACAGAGGCAGGCAACAGGCTGAAAATGTCTAAGCTAAGGTTAGAAGAGGAACTGCACAGGACACAGCTGGCTTTGAAAAAAATCTTATGAGTCAAAGATGACATTCAACTCATGCCAATTCCATCACTATTTGCAGTCCAGGATCACACAAACATACAACTTAAATACTGCTTAAATAACTTAAATCTCCTTGGGATGTAAAGCAATTCTGTATGAGAGAATAATATCTTATTACACTCCTTGCATGAAGCAAATGAAAATATTTTGTGGCAGGAGCATTACTAGGGTTCAAACTTAGTACATCAATGCTTACCATGATTCTACTCTTGGTTAAGTAGTTGTATGCCTTCCCAGAAGACTGTCTCGGACACTGTATTTCTTTTATGATGTAGCATCTTTAAAAGCATGTCTCAATATGAGGATTTCAATTTCTTACACAATTATTTACAAAATAAATCTTCTTGTCAAAATTTAGATGTAACTAATTTTGTAGAACTGATATCAGAACTTATATATTCAGTTGTCTAAGCATTCTAAAACACAAGTACATTCAGTAATATTGACACCATGCCTTTAATGAAGGAAGCTATCTCTTAAACATTGTAATGTTACATAGAAAGGAATATGCAAAATAGCCCTAACTTTACAAAGTCTACAGCTCAAAGGTTATGAGAAGTGGGTTGGCCTGTGCAACCTTAAAACAAACCAAATTTTCCTTGTGACCTAGGCTTTTATGATCTCATACCTGGTGCCAAACACCACTGCATTAAAGCCACAAAGACTCATGTGTGAAGGCTTAAGACAATCTTTATCCAGGAAATATGACAAAGCAAAGCAGCCAAAAGTAAAGAGTTCAGCAGCAAGGCCAACTCAAGGAAGGGCTGACACCACCTGATCCTTATGGTGGGACCCAAACAGCATACTCTTGCTCATACATACTGGATTCATTCTTTCAAGGTACAGTTCTTCACTGGTAGACATTTCAGTGGATGAAATAACTGATAGAATTAATTCTCTAAGTGCCCAAAGACCACAGAAGAATTAATCTTTCACAGTACACACTACACCTCTTGGTAAACATCAGTAGATGGTAATAGGCATTTTATTATAAATGAAGGCAAACACATTATTGGTGAACATCCGTGACTTTGCCCACACAAAAAAACTCTAAACAGCAAAAACAGTTTCACAGTGTAGAATGCAAATGCATTAACCCTCCTTTTCTTGCTGAAGTGCCCTGCTTTAATTGCTTCATCCCTCTAAATATCATCAACTAAAGCACTCAAACAATGATTCCACTTTCCTTATTCATCTTCAGAACAGTCCATTGTGCACATTGAATAAATTTGTTTTTCTGTTGAGAATGTAAGACTCCCCTCCACATTCCAAATTTTCTGTAAAATACAAGTCCTTTTTGTAAGGTATGAAGGTACTAGAGTTACCAGTGAAAAGAGTTTTTAAAAGCTTTTCTTCAGTACAAGAAAAATTCAGATTTTCACAGCCACTGAAATTTCCTGAGACATGTTTTCCTGAAGTAGTTTTCATTAGAGAGTGACATTGGGTAGACAGCCAAGACAAATATTTAAAGATTTTCAAATTTAAAAAATCAACAGAAGGCAAAAGAACAACTTACCATCAAAAGTATAAAGTAATACTGAATTCACATAGTGATTCCTACTTTTAACAACAGAAATGCCTTTTTAACACATTTCCTGTTTTTTGCTGGGATAGGGTCTGTTTCCTTCACAGCATCTAGTAAGGGGCTGTGTTTTGTACTTGTGCTGGAAACAGCGTTGCTGAAAACACAGGGATGCTTTTGCTGTTTTGCTCCTCACACCACCAAGAAGTGGACTGGGGGGTGCACAAGGGGAGGAGAGGGAGGGGACACAGTCAGGACAGGTGATACCAAAGGATATCCCACACCATACGGTGTCTTGGCATATCAAGCTAGGGAAAGAAGGAAGGCGGGGGGTGTTCTGAGTCATGATGTTTGCCTTCCCAAGTCACCTTTACACATGATGGAGTGAACTAATTCCTTGTTTTGCTTTGCTTGTGTCTGACTCAACTCTAATTTTCCCTATTAAACTGTTATGTCATCCCATTACTCTTCTCAGTTTTACCCTTCCAGTTCTCCCCCATCCCACTGCAGGCAGTGAGCATGCGTTGGGCCAGGCTGCCAGCTGACGTTAAACCACAGCAATATGGGAGTACAATTCAAAGTATAGCTTACCTGACCAGAAAGCGATGCAGACCAACATCAAAAGTCCTGTAAGAAAAAAAGACCCGCCAAATTTTAATTATTAAAAAATACTACTCTGTTGAAAACTGTACAAACACTGCATCTCAAAACAATAATACCAAATATAAAGTTACTAGAATTGATAAAGCAAAGAGCAAAAGTGTAACACAGAATTTCCTTTCTGTGATGACACATGAAATTTAAGATGATCATTATATGAAAAGATTTAGGTGCATGTTATAAAGCTCACAAATCTCTTGTTGGATTATTTATTCAATAAAGCATTAACATTCAGAGTATTATAACACACATGAAGCATAAAATGTGTATATACTGTAACTGGAAATAATGTAAGCATCCTGGTCACCAGCACATTTTCTTTCATATGCAAGTACATCCTCTGTGCAAAACTGCTGTGGAATTTCTTTCCCCTTTTCTGCTCTGTGCTGCATGAAAATGCAAGGCACTGCTGTGAATTCTCCCCACGATAAAGAATAATCAAAGAAAGCCCTTATGTCTCCTTCAAATATAGAATCTCCAAGAAGCAGACCTTGCAAGTGTGTTCCACTCACATCAGAAAGAAACTTTGAGGAGTTCTGACAGTAAGTACAAGTTAGATCGCATTAAATTACAAGACCCATGTCTGAAATCTTCAGCCCTAACAACACACATTGACAGTAGCTGTCAGCATTTCTTCCCCTTTTCTGGTTCCTCCATTCCTAAGATAACTCAGGAGGACCAAGCTCATGAACAATGTACTAGCAAATCCTTGACACTACAGGAAGGTAGCTGCTGATTTGAGACATTTACCTAATATCTGAAGTATGTGCCAGCCTTATGGGACTATCCATATAATCCCAGATGAACTGTGTGCATAATGGCACAGGTGGAAAACACAACTGTCTTATTCTCAGTATCGCATTTGCTCTGGAATGGGCATATATTTCACACACACAGAAAACATTTTGGTATATACTAAGCTCTAGAGCATTCTGTTCCAAAAAAACTAACTGGTCATTTGGAGTACAGCACTGTTTCATTTGAACAGTACTGCTTGCTGTATGCTGCTCTCTAACTGCAAGAGCAAGAGAAATCATCAGATAGTCAATGGCATCCTGATAACTGAAGGCGGACAATGAGCTGCAGAAATTCTAGGAGTTAACAGGGAAGGAAAGTCCACTTGTTCAGCAGGGTAGAGAGAAGAGCAACAAATTCCTCACTGAAAAGCTGCCTTGCAACAGAAAAACTTCCCACCTGAAGTACGTACCTGGTTATCATTCAATCTGTATCTTTCACAACTCTTTCCTGATATCTTTCCACCTTTCATATTATTGTTTTATTATTGTGCAATTAAACTGATGAAGTGCATCCAGTTATCCTTCTGCATTCCCTCCTGCCTGGATACATAGTGTATTTTGGCTCCCTCTCTTTACTAAAATGTTCTGTGTTGTACAGACAGTTTTCCGTCTGTACAACAGAATATTTCTGGATATTTTTTTCTGGAGCTGGACACAGTCAGTATTTTTAGCTCAGAAAACTGTTTCTTTCTAGGACCAAGCACTCAGTATGTTTGTGCTGGGATGGGGAGAAGAAGAAACTTGCACAGTTTCAGGAGAGAGCTGTATGTAAAACAGCCACCTGGCACATCTTCAGCCGGGCTGGCCTTTTCAAGTTCTCCTAGATGCTCTCCACAGCAATCACCAAACCTGCTACAGTCTCTGATGGGACACACACCCACCAAGCTTCTTGTGGACAGGGATGAGGAATATAAAAATATCACTACTTTTGACATAGAACCAAAAGCCAAAGGATTTGGCTTACCAAAAGCATGAAAATGAAAAGACCTGCTAACTTGAGAGATCAGAGCTGAACGAGATTTAGGCGAACAAAGCTGAGGCAGAGTGGGTTCAGACAGGGAGGGAATCAAGACAGTTTGCTCTAGATGCCTTGACATGCCATCTTTTGCCTCATTTTTGATTCTTTCCAAAACATTATTTAAGAAGCATATATATTTATATAAAACATACATCTAAAACACTTGCTAGAAAAGTTCTGTAAGTTTATTTCATAGGGGCTTTAGCTATTGGATATTTTGTGGAAATATTTTTAATAAATAGTAAAAATAAATATGCATAGAACCAATTTATTAGAATAAATAACAAGAAGGAAAAATTATCAGAGCTTCACTAGATACAATTCAGCACACATAGACAGGACCCATTATTTCTAAGTTTTATTTTGTATAAATACATTTCAACAGTCTACCCAAGATCCTGAATTCTAAACAGTGTAAGCAGTCCTTTAAGATATAACTACACTATAACCAACAGAATTTTGACATTATACAGCATGGTCTGAGTGTGCACCTAGATCTTAAAGACACCTCGATACAGTATCATTGATTAGTTCCAAAAGCAAGAATATAAAGGCTGAACAAGTTCAAATTGTAAATGGCAGAAAGGGTTGCCTTACTTAAGGCTATAGATATTGTCTACATACACTTGGGATAACGAATAGAAATATTGTGCAAAGAACAAACACTGAAAGAAAGCATTATGGGAGGCTGGTTTTGACAAAACGCTACCAGAGATACTTTTGACTATTCTTGTTCATATTTAAATATATCCTGCAGTTAAGCCTACAAGTAAAATGAAAATACAGTGAAGCAGCAATGGAAACCGACCCAGCAGATGCAATTAATCCCTCCATTCTCAGATGGTAATGTTAAATAAGGGGTATAAGAGGGTTTGTACACCAGTGTTAAGGCTGCAACTTGGAGTGAAATAAGCGACTTCTTTAAATGCAAAAAGAGAATAAATAATCACAATGTATTTGCCTTAAAAATTTCATAGTCATCCCTTCAACAAGAGGACCCCACCCATCAGGCATGGTAGTGGCCTCCACAATCAGCACAGAATTAGACCTGCCCTATGCACACTGACAGGATTATCTACTGCCTATAAAACACCCCCATATTTACTGACATTACAACAAAGTTTATAACCCACTTCACACAGCTTGTTAAATCCTGAAGTTCCCTGCAAAATACAGGACATAGCTGGTAGTTCTTCCAATTTAGGGTACCGCAGTTACGTAAGTTCCAAAAATGCCTCAGTTATGTAAGTTTCAGAAATCCTATAATGAACATAACTTTTCAAAATAAACATCTCCATTAAAATCTAAAATAACAAGAGAAAGGATATTCTCAGCAATATAAGTAAAAAATTATTTACCATATAAATTCCCTACACCACTCAAATGTCAATAGCCATATAGCATTTTAAATTTTGGAGAAATAAGTAAAATCTAGTTTATCTAAATAGCAATGGTCTTAGGACAAAGCAAAATCTTAACTAGCCAAAGGAACAATAAAGGGGAGATATATTTAACCTCAATTTCATAATCATTATAGACAGGACAGATAATTTGACAGCTATTTTTCTTTATAAAAGCATCACTAAGCTAAATGCATTAGGCAGCAACCTATCTTCAAATTTTCATTCAGAACAAAGACAACGGAGGAAAAATTTAAAATTGTAAGCACATAGCATCCAGTGGATTGTTTCTAATCCCACTTCCCACAAAGCTGTACCTTCCTTTAACTGAAGTCTAAATGCTGGTTCCTCAAAAGAGGAATTGTGTAAGCCTCTAGCACACAATTTTCATATTCAATGAAGTTATGCCAGCCTATGGTATTTAAGGACTTGATCCCACAGACTTGCCTAGATGACAACTGCTACTCATTAGCTGTGTTAGGGACTACAATCCACAATTCCAGTATGATGACTAAAGGACCCTGATCTCACAAGGTCTGATTGTGAAATCTCATTCCCAAGAATTTACAATGATATAAAAAAATGTAAATACTGAGCACATGCCAAGATTACAAGAATAAAGTTAAAGTTAAGCCAGCTACTAGAGTCACATTTTATGAAACTAATTGCAATAATTTCAATTGCCCAAGTCTGATTTTGTACATCCATATTTTTAAGCCATTTGCTGAAGAGAAACCAGTACAGCTTTATTTTCTGTCAGATCCCACCCCAGGACTGCCGGGCTACACACTATTCCTGAAAATTAAGTAGAGCAAATCATGCACTGTGCAGCATAATCTGGGAAGTATTTGGCTAACCATGGACTTCAGAAAGATGCTCACTGCAAGCAGTCAGTACATCAGCACTCAAAATGAGATAATGGCCTGGTTCTTACTTTGCGCCCCACCTTCAGGGGAGCAGACCTACGTAGATAGTTTGCCCTTCATAAAAAAAAAATTAAAAAATTAGTAACATAGATGGAGACAGGCAAATGTGACGCTGTGTACCCAAGACTGCATTGTACTATAGACAGAAATATCCCAGACACCTTAAAAACAGTCATGTTGCCATTGAACATAAACAATTCTGAATGCAGAAAGGAATGGTGTAATTTCTATAAGCAGGACAAGACTTTGCTGGAGCAAACAACATAACTGCACTTAAATCTCCTCAAATCAGCCTGGTTGCCATTTATGGCAGTGATGAAATCCAACAAGTGGGTTATTTATTATAGCTTTAATACTCTGGGTATTCAACATCTCTTTAAAAAAGCATTGTAGGTGCTGCAATATGTCAACAATGGTTCCACTTCTAAAACGTGGCTAAACTTGACACTAGAAAGTCAAACTCATTCTCTTATCCTCAGAGTAGCCTGTCCTATTTAATTGCAGCAGTGTTTGCAAGACTAGCGCTGCCATTAGCTGTCTTTGCAAATAAACGCGGCATTTAGCCCGTGAGCTGCTGACCAAGATCTCTCCCACACCAGAATAGTTGGCGTTGGAGACTGAAGAGTCTGAATGACAGTTGCCTTCACTGACACAGCACTAAGTTGTTTCATTGTCCCTCTTTCTTGAGCAATCCCTTACACCAGGGATGCCATAAAAATTCTGTAAAAGGGATTCCCCTTTTTTTCCAGAACTACTTTTCTGGGTTCTCCTATATCTGTGCATGTTTTTTCCCAATGCTGCCTGTGGCAAACTCCCCAGCAGGCAATGCCTTAAAGATGAGTGCTTCCAAATTTCAAATAATTACATGTGTGCAATGTGAATCTAAAACAATTTTAGACTCTGAAGAGTTAGATTACTACCAGGAAAGCAGATACTAAAGGCTATATGCAGGTTTTGTAAGTACTATTATTTAATGTCTCAATGAGCTATAAATGCTAAAGCAAATTCCCTGGAGGGGGTACAGCCTACCAAACAGAATAAGTATTTTTTAAGCAGTGACTGCTACCAATTGATTCACCATCATCTTCATTATTAAATAAACATCTAGGAAAGACACCTATATTTTTAAAAGACACTTTTTGCCTGTCCATGGCTTGCATTCATTCAGTTTTCTGCAAGTTTGCTATAAAGGCATAGGTTTCAGGTAAAGCTTGTTTCTTCAGGGACAAGCAACACAATTCTTCTAAACAAGGTAACTGTCTTCCTACTTGAATACACTATTTAGGAAGCTGATGCACAATTTCAACTAGGAAAACAACAATTACATTGTCACAGAAGATTTTGCAGTAGAGACAAACACAGTAAGCAAACTGAAAATATTCACTCAAACTGTGAATACTGTGTAGCAGTATTAGTTTTTAAAATGAAGAGTGAGAGATGCCTGATGAAAAATGCAACCCAGTCCAACAAAACAATCTGTTTGGATTTATCTATTACTTAAACTATACTCTGTGTCCGAAGGTCTATTCTAAATTCACCTTTTTCTTTTACCACATACAAGGATGTTTTTGGAGCTCTCATTTTTGAGATCAGCCTTTCAATTTGTGCAAGACACTTGGTAAATTCCACCCACATGCAGATTTTAGCCTGCCCATTGATAGGGTAGTGAAATTGGGAACAAATACATATATGGAGCTCTTCTGGCATTCCTACCATTCTTCAAATCCTATCATTTCCTATGCATCTCCATTCTTACCATGCAACACAGAAGAAACAAATCACAGCTCAATCCAATCATAAAATTCCTGTTTAATTGAATTCAGTGTTCTTGCAAACATCAAGATCTTAAGAACTTGCTAAGCCTAGACCTCAAGCTTCAATGGGCTCTTTTGTTTGCAAGCTTTGACTTTAACCATCTGCAATGCACTAAACTAGTAGCAGTTTGCTTTTATTTCAATGTAAAAATGCACCTTAGACTAAAAATAAAAACCTATGCAATTTGAAAGAGAAAATATGAAGGCTGTCAAATGCTTTCATATCATATCTTTGACAAACAATTTCTTGTTACAGCAATAACAAGCAGAACTTGTGGATACATGAAGATAACTTCATCATTCTCTGACACTTGCTTAAGGACACTGGAATTTTAACACTTCATGCTTAGATAAAACACTGACTATCTGTTGTGTTTCTTCCTGGAATGATTCAGCAGTATACCAACTTGCCTTTTGAATTCCTCCATTATTCAAATAACTGAAGTTGCCACTGTGTTGTGCCTGTGCTGGATGACTCCATACAGAGCTTCCGGCTTAGAAGCATCAATATGGCAAATGCACCAACATTCACATTACTCCAGAGAAACATCCTCTGTAAATGTGTGATCACTTTAAGGTAAAGCCCTAAACATTTTATTTGAGAAGTATTTACTGCATGGCATCACAGGGAGAAGCTAGGGCTTTCTGTACCCATAAGAAAGGTGGAAATCCACAGTGAAATACTGACACCATCAAAATCAGCACAAAACCCTCCCTGATTTCAAGGGAAGGAGAAATATACTTGGACTGACTCTGGACAGTCTGTACAATGCAGGATACAGTCCAACTTCGGTGTGCACTTTGTTAGACACACTTTCACACCTCAAAGTAGAAACTACTAGTAAGCCTCAAAGCTTCATCTGCACAGTTTCAGTTATTAGCTGGGAACTCAGGCTGGAAACCTGCATGGTAAAAGTAACCTACAGTAAGACACCCACAAGGAGAAAGCTATTTTGAAAATCACGGAAAGACACTTCACAATGCTAGTGGCCTACAGTCTACAAATTGAACTCATGACCTAATACGTTTTGTTGTTTTATTTCAGCTTAAATTCAGAATTTGCATTATATCCGAAAGCCTGAGGAAATTTGTAATGATTCTATGCAGCAAAGTCCTGTAACTTCAAGAAGCTAGGCTAGAATAAAGACACTCTTGCAGTAAAAATGGCGAAATTCCTTTATTTCATTGCGTACATTGCTTATATATGATAAAAAAGCTTAAATTCTTTCTTGAAGAAGAGTCTACCTAACTGGCTACAGTTTCTTAACTTGTCTATAAAACATTCTATTATTGGCATACTTCACAGAAACAGAGATTAGGCTGTTTCTGCCTTCATACCTATGTTCTCTCAACATTATTTCAAGATTACAGGCCTCTCTTAGGCCAAGGCTGTATTGCCCAAACTCTGCAGGGGCAAACTGTGTCCCTGGTTAATAAGAAATTCCTCTACAATTCTAGGCAGTGACTCCTCCTCACCCCTGTAATCTCTTGGACAGAAAGAGAAGCAGAACATTCAGCAGGCATCAGCCATTGCCAGTGTTTATGTAAATTGCACACAAGCCTGCCTAATTGGGAGGCTTTAAAATAACAAATTGGTTCTGTTCCTCACATATCCAATCACTGGATCTTGGTGATACAGCTCAGCAAACACTTTTTTAAAAAGAGAAGTCTGATTTGTATTCTGTTAATCTCTCCTACAACCCTTCAGAAGAAATATTACTTTAATTTTATACCTTCCCCAATTCTTCAAAAGCCTATCGTAGCTCATGGAGAGTGGATGAAACCTAATGCCCATTAGTGGTAAACTCCCATAGGGAAAGTTCTCCCTCAGTCACGCAAGACTCCTGTGCTGCAGCGTGATTGTCCAATTACTGTGAGATCTCCATCCTTACTGCAAACAGAGCAAACAAGTTTATTAACAGCCATTACTCATTTTCTACAGTAGCTGTGAGCAGGCGGAGTGCTGCTTGCCAAATGCGAGCAGCAGTAATAGTTTGTATCTACACAGAGCTCATATCAAATACAGTGAACAATGGGCTTCACAGGTGAAGAGCAGTAGGTGAGCTTAGCTTGACTCTTAAAAATGCCAGCAATTTCAAATTACAGCGACAATTTGGTCATTACACAAATAAATTCCCAATAATTACATAATTTAGACCCAAGAAGGATTAGGGTGCCTTATTACTGCACTTCTTTTTACAATCCAGAGTAACAGAATTTTTTTTCTCTATTGAAGTGATTTAAGGAGCCTTTCAAAGCTTTGATATAACCAGCAAATTGAACTGTACAGTAGGTAACTGCAGCATGCACTAATTTAGCTGACATCAAAAACAGTTAAATCTTTCGTCTCCATCAGTGGGAGAATGGCTAACCAGTCCACAACTTTCATATATTCTGGTGACATCTTAGCTGGAAACATCACAGACCAACACTCAGCTCTAAGCATCACCACAGTTAACAAAAAACACAGGAGAATGAGGGAGACTTAGTTTTAAATGTTAAAACTAGTTATTCCACATTTAAAGATATGCACTAATTCTGCAATTAAATAGCCAAGTTTCTGGCAAGAAGTTGAAGTATTTAGATACTGTCAAGCAGGTGCAATATTTAGAGGTTACTTAGAACTACACAGCCTAAGGAGAGCTTTCCTCGACTCCAGCTGTCAGTCCACACTGTGACTCTGTATTTAACACCAAATCATTCTGCTTAGGAATACCACAGGAGTTGTAGAGGGCAAGGACATACAGGGAGACTGGCCTTACATTCAACACTATGTATCAACAAAAGGAGGAAGAGCACTTTCCAAGAGTCACATTCAGCATCCTCAAAGACCATGTTAATACCTTCTCAAGAATGAAAACTTAATATTCTTGAAGTGTTTTAAAGCACACCACCTACCTCTCTAGGCACACAATCTTTCCATGACACAACCAGTCTTATGCATGCTATTTTTACTACTGATTTGGTAGTGCACTTGTACAGACAGGACAAGAAACCTAATCCTATGACTTCACAGTGGTAAAGTCTGCAGACAAGGGCTTCTGCACACTTTGGTAATAATCTGAACTTTCAATAAAGTTCTCCTTTATTCACCAGCACTAGGCTGTTTCAACACCGCAGGTATAACTTTATTTACTTCAAATATCTTTTTATATAATCTTTTTTTCTTATTGAAGATAACTCCAAAACACAGTAGGGAGAAGATGCCTTTTGGTTTTGGAATAGAAATGTTGCAGCATTAACATATTTTAGGTCTAAAACCAGGATAAGCTAGGTAATTAAAAGACATTTATTCTACCTGATACACTGTCTACAACACACTGGACAACTTCCTTCTCTGAAAATATCAAAGGGTAAAAATACACCAGAAGAGAATCCTAAACTCTAGAGGAAAGGGAAATACATAAGCATGTCCCTCCTTTTCTTGTCTCTCAATTCCAGCTGCTCAGTACTTCCCATCACAAACATGGAGTAGAGTTCTTTCAAAAATATAGTTGTCAAGAACTGTAGGAAAAATACAAAACAAATTACCTGGAAAATACCTGACCCTTTTGAAGCTGACTGGTAGGCCACTCATAGCACTGAAAATTAGATTCTCTGGTCATAGTACAAGTAGGCTTGTCCAGCACCCCTGGCTCTAATCCCCAGACAGACCCTCTCTCCAGGGACAGAACCTCAGAGGAGGTCTTCCTACAGCTTTGGAAAGCAGCTGCTGCAACCCCTTCCACAGCAGGGTGGGCAGCAGGTATGAGCCACAGATCTGGATGTGCCATTCAAATTTCTACCAGGCTTTCGATGATTCATGTTGAATCCCTCCTTCCATCTGCCATGCAGACATGGAATTTCTTTTCACTGCCTGCCTCTCCTTCCCTCATGAAAATTTCTCAAGGCTTGGTAACTTAAATACTCCTGAGGATACCTGCCATGTAAAGAAGTTTAACCTATCATCCTTTTTGCCCTGCAATTACCTCCAAATGACAGTTGCACAACAGCAATTTGCTGTTATTACTAACATGGAATCAGAGAACTAAACTCATAGGAAGGAGAAATTTAGGGATAAAATCTGCTATCTCCTATTTCAGACCATCCATCATCCTATCCAGAAACACCACAACAAAAGAGTGCTACAAGACCCAAACAGAGAGAGAGAACCTTTCACCATTTGTTACAGCACAAGCCCCTAAACACACAGAGGCACATTACTTTAAGCCCAGAGGCAGGGATGTCATCCTGACTACACAGATCAGCAGCACAGCTATAGTTGCTATTGTTACACACACAATTATGTTTGTGTTAACTTGTGCCAAACATCGGCTGTTTGGGAATTTAAGGGAGGAAGCTTTCCAAATCAAGCACTGACAGAAACTCCCCTTCTGATCTTATTTAAATTTCCTTAATGGTATTTTACAAAGCCTTTCAGCATCTTTCTTGTCTTGATATACTTAAGCTAATTCCCAAGATTATTTATTCCACTACTAAAAATCAGAAGCCCAAAGAACAGAAAGTACATGTCAAACTGGTTGAGGCCATAAGAAGCACAGATGAAAATGCACTCAAGTAATTACTTTACCTCTATAGGTCAGGAAGTCCATTTTCCTTTCTTAAATACTTATTTCAGTCCTCACCATAAACCAATAGGCAATTGAACAATACTATCAAAACTTTAAGCCAGAAATAAAAGATAGTAAATTTTTGCATCATTACAGAATTATTGCATGTGGTCACAGTGATCTTTTGTGCTCACACTCACACATAACATGAGTGTCAGACTTGTCTTTTCACAGAAAAGTCCAAAACAAAGGGAAAAAAAACCTAGCAGCATTTTTTTTGACAGTCATACAAGGAATTGTTTCCAGAAGGGGAAAAGTTTCAGGATCAACAGTAAAAGTAGGCAAAAAGTATCAGGATGAGGAAGAAACAAATGCAAATAAATTTACATTTTTATCTGTAGATCTATTTTCTATGGCATCATTATAGCCAAGAATGTGATAAGCCCACAGCAAAATTTGATAAGCTCATTGCGAACTGCAATCCATAATTTGAAGCAGTTCACTGAGACCTTGCACAAAGACCATTTTTTTCATGTCAGGCAAATAATCTTTAGCAGTAACGAGGCCAGTAAACCAAATGGCAGACAATTTCTTGCAAATAATAACCCAGAAGCCGTTTTTGGATGTCACTAAAACATCACTGGCATTAATTTAACTTGTTCATATAGAAGTGTGTGTGTCTGTACATGCAAAATATAGCCCTTCTAGTCCACACCTTAAGCATGCAAGAAAATCAGGGGTTGCCTTATGTCAGACTCTTGTCTGTCAAAAATCAAGGTGTTAAATACAGAGCAGAACCTAGAATTTAATGCATGGTAGTTGAAAACAATCTGATCTTGATCACTGCACTTTTTATTTTCCTCTGGCAGCATTCTTCAAATTCATGTTCTTTATTCTAGATGAAATACTGTTTACAGTGAGATCTATGTTTCATATGCTACTTCTGCCTGCCTTCTTGAAAAGCCTCCACTCTCTTGCTGAGACTAACCTATATTAAACATGCACAATTCATCCCCAACACACATGCCTCCAAACTATTTTGGAATATTTGAGAATGACAAGCTTTCAAGGTGGAAAGACACAGAAGAAGTCAAGGAATCACAGAATTGTTTGGGTTGTAAGGGATCTTTAAAGATAATCTAGTCTCAATGCTGCTGAAATTTGTAGTGACAACTCTCACTAGACCAGGTTGATCAGGACTCCATCCAACCTGGCCTTGAACACTTCCAGGGACAGGGCATCCACAGCTTCTCTGGGCAACATATTCCAATGCCTCACCACCATCTGACTAAAGAATTCCTTCTTCAAATTTAATCTAAACCTCTTCTCCTTAAAACCATTTTCCCTCGTCTATCATCATCTGCTTGCATAAAAAGGTCTCTCTTCCTCTTTTTTCCAAGCCCTCTTTAGTACTGGAAGGCTGCAATGAGGTTTCCCTGAAGCCTTCTCTTGTCCAGGCTGAACCCAACTCTCTCAAACCATCAGCAGACGCAAAGTGCTCCAGCCCTCTGAACATCATCAAGGTGTTGTGCTTCTGCACATTTTGAATCAGTCTATGACCAGAAATTACTGGGGGGTTTATGTCATGCTGTTCCCACAGCATGGGAAAACACACCTAACTAATTTGTCCAACATTTTTGTGGCAGTCACACTACGTAACAGTATAAAAAAAATGGAAGCATGATTATTTTTCCATGAACAGCAGCTGAGCTAACTGTTGTCCTAATTAATGACCTGACAAGTTACTCTGTGGAATACATTGCCAAGATAATTTATCAATATGTCAAAATTGATACAGGATTTAGTTATGTACTATCTTTTGTTTCTGCAGTTTCCAAACTGTTACTCCTCCACTAGGATATTTTTCCATATTGAAGTTTCAATTTGCAAGTGTCAGCAGCAGCACAACTTCTTCTAGCTGCACTACACAATTCACCTGAGAAGTTGTAAGGCAAGCATCAGCCTTGACTAATTGTTTAAAAGCACAAGTTTCCAACAATATTGGTTTTCTCCCACAAATCATTATCTTGCTTTTAACCTTGGTAACAAAAACTAAGTTTTAATTTGTCATGGCTTAAGGTAAGGCAGACATTAAAAACCAAGATTGCATGCCACTGAACTGCTATCCTCTCTGGAAATCAGTAGCTCAGAGACTCTTTCTCACATATATAATAAAGCTTTTGAATAGCAGTGTATTTATCATGCATTTATTGGCTATGCAGCTGCATATTTAGCAAGCTAATGGTATCCTGGTAAAATGAAACCAGAGTAATGCATTCAACACCTGCATTTGTCTTGAGACAGGAAACAAGACTGATAATTTTTTGACTCTAGAGATTGTCCTGACTAAATGTGAATTAGAGAGAACCTATAGTAGGCTTGATAACTTTTATAATTAAAGTCTTTTATTTTTAGGTTTGAATGGACACAATTTGGTTTATTGTTTAGTACTATAAATAGAGAGGCAGACTACTTGATTTGGTTTTTCAACACCTGCTTTTCTTTTCAGCCCTAGAGAAACTTTAGACAACTTCAGACACACTGTGGTATCTTCCTTATCTTCTTGACTCAAAGTTCTTCCACATGCTGTATCACAGTGAATTATGTCAGCATGCAGTGACTAGAAGTGACACTGCTCTGGACAGGCCAGATCAAAAGCTTTGTTATGCTCAAAGGACATCAGGTGGTGGTGTAAGGCTTCTTAGCAGCATATTTGCATTCCTTACATTGTGACATTCAGGTTGTCTTGCTCTCCAGGCTACCTTCTCTCCTTCAGAATGTGCACTGCTAAAAGCTTTGAGACAAAAATAGTAATACTGGGCCTTGGGAAGTCCAGCCAACATGTTTTTGACAGTATTCTCTATTGGATACCAGCAGAAGGGAAAGAGTAAGCCAAGCATACACGACCACCTTTTTCTGAACAGTGTTCCTGATGCCAGACAGAAGGTAAAAGTGGTCTAACTCTAAGTCATCTGGATCATTCCAATCTACTCCATTTCCCAACCTGGCCCTAAGAAGTCTTTAATAAGCTTTACCATTTAATGAAAACAATCTGGTACAAATCTCACTCTAGCAGCTTAAAACTAGACATGGCATTACTAATATTTAAATTTGACACACTCTGATAAAGTTGTCAGGAACATTCCTGTTGAAGTCTTGTATTCACAAACTATCGAAATGCATTTAGAACTTTAGGGGAACAGTGTTGTGGATAATAAGGCTTCACAACATGAGCCATTTACTTTCCCCTTTTTTCACTTCTTTTATGCAGCACCCAGAATTTGCAAACTTTCTGTTCCGATCAGTCATACAATTCAAAAACAAAGGCTATGCCTACTTCCAACATAACATTCCTACACAACATACCAATGCACCACATTAGACTGCAAAGCCTCTGGGTAGAGTGTTTGAGGATTTAACTGTAAAGGCATAAGGACATCATAACTCAGGGCACCCACAAACTTCCTTAGATAATTGAAAATGACCCATAACACAGCAGCTACAGAAAAATCTACTACTGAAGAGCTTTGAGAGCAAGAAATCAAAACAGGTAATAACTGATTTTTTTCTATGTTCATAGCAAACAAATTTAATCCATGAAATAAAATTATTACTTCTGGCAATGAATGTTTGATATAAATGAAGTAATTGGGCAAAAGATATATCAGCACCTGACACTTTTTCCTTCTATACAGAATAGTTTTCTACTTAGCTATTAGTTGCAATTTTCATACAAGAGTTATGCATATTTTAAGGAATGCCCATTTTTTTTACTGTGATACACCACACACATTTGCAGATGCAGAGCACCTTTTCATGACCCATTACAACTACCTGGCACAGCAATGTCATTAGGGTTTGTGCTGAAGTTCACTTCCACTTGGCACCTCCAGTGTAACACACAGATTCCCTGAAATAAGAACTGACAAAGGGGAAAAACTGCTGCTGTTTGCAACTCTGCCTACAAGGGCCAGCAGGCCAAGAGATGCTGGTCTCATTGAGAGTGCCTGGTAAAAATTACAGATTTCTATATTAACTCTGTAGGTCATAAGTTCAGTGAAAACCCTGAAAGAGCATTTAAACCAAAGAAGTTGTTAGCTCAAATAATTTTTAATAATTCATCTGTTTTCTGCACTCTTTTCCTGCTGCATTTCCTTGAATACGTCAGATCTACACTTGCCAACTACTATAAACTTTAAAGCCTTCTTGTTACAGCTAGCTTCAAGCTGAAAACAAAATTAAAATCTCATCCAACAAAACTCTGATAACAGCAGGTCCACTGCTCCCATGACTAAAATTAAAAGCTTTATTCATATAGCAAAGCAGTCAGATACAAGATAGAGTAAGCACTGTTCTGACAGGCTCTGCACTAACACAACAGGGGAGAAGCCTGTGCACTAAAAGACTGACAAGTCCAAATCATTAGGGGAATGTTTTTACAAGTCTGGGGCACAGAATCCCACAACCTGATTGAATACTGGATAGTGCAGAGGAAAACAAGAAAGGAGAGAAATCAAGTGAATCCTCTTACACAGAGGTTAAACATTAAGCAGAATCCACCTGGGAGACAGTTTTCAGTGAAAGTATTTCAGCGAACACCGATTTAAAGCAAAGAAAAGATACAAAATTCATAGGTTTTTGAAGAAATACTGTGCTGAAACTCCCTTAAAAGCAAAGCAGATCCAGAAATTCATCCTACTTTATAAACAAGTATCATTTCCATAGTACTTCTAACGTGTTCAAGACTTCCTCTACCATATGACTCCACATGTTAAAATATTATAACTACAGCTTTCCTCATGTGATTTATCATTTCTTTTCAATCTCTGGAAGGATTTAAAGTTGAAATGTGGGGTTTAGACCCAAACTGAAAAAAAAAAAAGCTTTTGATAGATAACTGGAAAAGAATAATTGCTATATTAACTAGGTAGGCTGAGTCAAACTCTAGCAATTAAAAGGATGAAAATGCTTAAATGGGTACTTGCCCTTACCCCTCCACAGTGTGAAAAATGTAACCATCAAGTTGAAGCCCATTTAAAAAGCACTAAAGATGAATGCTGGGGGGTGAGAGAAAAAGCACAAGGACAGGAAAGTAAACATGTATGTGAGCATGAATACACATGCATGCTCTTACTGACTGCCACCTATCAGTAATAAACTGCCTGAAAAGCAATAAAGACTAACCTCCACATTTTAGTGAAACTGTGCATCAGGCTCACACAGCGAGGCAGAGCTGGAGGTTTGAGTCCATCCATTTGAAGGAGGAGGCCAGGAACACCATACAGAACCAGATATTTCACATAAAAGAAAAGTACTTGAGCTAAAGCCAGGCCACCTAAAACAAAAAAAAAAAAACCACAACATACCTTAAACAAGTCCTGAAACATTTTAAAAACCTGTTAATACTGATTACCTCCAAACAGCAATTATTCCAATAACTAAGGCGAGCGCCATTACTTGATGGGATACACAACATTTATCTCTTTACAGGAGACACAGCACACAATCCCATGCATTTATGACATTAGGCACACATACAAAATGGTACCATCATTCCAGCAGAAAGACACAAATATGCATCTGTAGTTCCACTCTCAAGAATGTCTTGACTGTGGGTGTTGACTTCATGAAAAAAAAAACAAACAAAAAAAAAACAACAACTGACTTATGTTGAACTAAAAATCAGAATATACCAATATAAGCAATGAACATTTACCACAGGGACAGTAAAAACCCTCAACCAACCACTCTGTACTTGTTGCTCCAGAACAGCCATAAACAATGGTTATAGCTGTACATTATCCTGAATCCCCACAAACATTTTATGTCTGTCAGACTGAGCCTCCAGAAAATACCCCCTACAAGATCCCCTTCTGCTGCATCCAAGGCATAGAAAACTGGAACTCCACTTAGCATAATGCTTAAAGCATATTTCAGTTTCTAAAACCACAAAGGTCTACTTAGGGTCCTGTAGCTGACTTATTTCCAATGGAGAAATTTTGTCAGTGTGCTTGCTCACAGCCTTAGGTTATGACACAAACTCCAGCATCTTACACAGATCTGAGACAAAAATCACACAGATTCTAATTATTATTCATGTAAGTAACAACCTCAGAATGCATTATAAAGGAAGATGATCCCTCTACTAATATTGTAAAGTTTTCTGTTGAACAAAGTGGTATTGACCAATAAGCAAAAATACAGTAAAAAGCAGAGGCCAACACCTTTACAGAAACCAGTGAGATCACTCCTGAAGGACCCAATGACTTTGGTGAACTTCTCCATCTGACAGCTGACATACCAAAAATCTCACCACAAAGAAGGGAAACCAAAATTATACTTCAACAGAAAAAAAAATTTATAAAACACAATTGCTACATCTCCTCCTATTCCAGTGCTCTACTTTTCCTCAGTTGTATTACCTAACTTGACTGAAGGACTTTAGACATTCAACACAATTTTAAAGCCTTCCAGCAGATTGTCCTTGGAGACAAAGTTTTTAATCTGACTGCAGCAGTACAACTCCATGAACATTTAAGTAACCTCTCTTTTTGAAGAGGGTGGGAACATCCCTATTGCATTCTGCTGACTAATGAGTATACTATGGATGACAACCAAAAGCTAAGCATTAAAAATTCACCTACTGTATAGCAACCTAGAGTGAAATGCTGGCACTAACAGTATAACATTCAAAATTCCTGCTGACCTACACATGGCCAGTATTTTGCTACAACAATCCAATATATCATAATCCATGCATGTGCTGAGAAACAGTTGTGCTATACAAGATAAAAACTGATGTTAGAACAAAATACTGAGACATGAAGCTTATGTTATTTTACTTCAGGGAAGCAGGCATTGAGTATTCAGCAACATTTTTCCCCAGAGGAAAACAAACAATCAGAAGCACAATTTGGATACTAGCCAATTAGCTCCACATTAGATTACTGCTAAATCATCTATACAGCCAAATTTCTGCTTTAATTCCCTTCTCATTCAGTTTCTCATTTCTTTTCTGACAAATTTCATTGGAGAGCTGAACACCGACACCCACACAAACCAATTATGAAGATCACAGCTGTCTGTGCAGTAGTAAAATTCAAAATCCTTTGGCTGTACTTGATGGAAAGGTATTTAGAAACAGGCTTCCACTCTGAGACCCAAAAAATCAATACATTCAACTTTAAATATAATGATGAGAGATTGAGTTCACGGATACAAAGTCATAATATGGAAGTTGTGGAAAAAAGGCATTTTCACCGTCTCCAATAACACACATCTAGGCTATCATTACTGTAACTAACAGGCAGCTCAGTAGCACTAGCATCTTAAACACAGACATCACATCACAGTCACACCTCACACACAGGAGCTACTCTATGAGTGGCACTTCTAGGACTAACAAAAACACCAACACAACGGTCCCTATCAAAGTACACAGATCAAGTTCTCATTGGTCTTGAGCTCATGCCAGCAGCAGGAGAGTTTTGGCCACAGGGAAAACTAAGGGCAAGATTCACAGCCACACAACAGCTGGGCTGCACTGGCAACAGGCACAGGCTTTAAACCTTCTTGCGTATCTGAGACATTCCAGCTGCTTTGCATTTGCTCTATTCTACCACAAAGCAGCCAGAAGCACACTGCTTCACCTGATTTAGAAGCATGAAATTAACAACCAATTTCATTAACAATATCACGTATTTTCCTCTCTAATGTTTGATATAATAATTCCTCCACATACAAGTATTATTTTAAATTGGAAACAAGCCATATCAAATGTATATCATAACACACCTAAGAGGAAAAAGTACTGCAAAGATTCCATCTTTTCTCCAGAATAAATTAATAATAATAGTAATAAATTAATTCAAAGGATTCAAAGTCAAGTTTATTCTTTTTTAAAACAGAATGTGTTAAGGGATAAAATATCAAGTTAAGGTACTCAATCTTCTTCCCATGCATTTTAACAGTCAAGCTGTTTGAAGTCCCAGACTAAAGCAATTTACTTTTATAGAAGCTGGTATTTTCAATTTATCATCTTCCAATCCTAAAAAATTCTAAGCCTTCCTATGCTTTAAAAATGTATTTATAGCTCTTCAAATATTTTTCTTAACCTTAAGTTTACTGCAAAACTGCATTTCCTAAGTTTCATAGAGCTTTGAAACAAAGATCATGACAAATTAAAATATTCACACAAGGTAATTTTAGTCTACATATTCTCAAAATTCTGACTGTTATTTTTTTCACAGAAATTAGCAAATAGAATATTTCCATAGAAAGCAACAAAAGATTTGCATCCAGGTATTATTACAAATGCCACTTGACATTTTTCTACCCTTAAGCCAACACCAAAAGTTGTGGTCAACTGTAATTTAGAAGGCAATTTTATTAGGAGCACAACATAACAACTTTACCCTTTTTGCAGCTACATTTACCCTATGGCATTAGTGATTGTAGATGCTTGTTTCTGTCAAGTACCAGGACAGGTTCCACTAGAAAACAGAGATAAATATGCAGTCACATTTCAAAAGGGTTACTGACACATGGCAGAAATCTAATAGGAAGCAGATATTTCTAACAACTCAGAATTTGAGGCCATATCATCAAGTTCAAAATATCCCAGCCTTCCAGCAGCACACAAAAAAGAAGAAACATCCTTCTGTGGATGGAGTAGTGTCAAGAAAGTACCACAGTGTTTGCCCTGAAGGCTAAGTGCTTATTTTTAGAGAAAGCTGAATGGACATAGAGGTCCCAAAGTGAAATTACTTGAACGACACTAAACAGAGCTGTCAAGGGACTCTCAGTCAAAGCACAGACATGTCTTCCAAGTTTAAGGAAACCAAAGGGCTTTTCAAGCACACACATACCTTAAAGACACCTACCATGAATACTCCCAAGGACTTTGAGAAACTTGGTCTAGTGGAAGGAATGCCCATGGCAAAGGCATTGGAATTAGGTGATCTTTAAGGTCCCTACCAACCCAAACCATTATATGAAAATACCTACTTATAAGCACTATGTTCAATAGTAAATACTTGCAGGAAAAGGCTAAATAAACCAAGAGTTAGCACATTTCACTGTATTTTACTGGGATAGAGTTAATTTTCTTCACAGTGGCCAGTGTGGACTATGTTTTGGATTTGTGCTGAAAACAGTGCTGATGAAAGCACAGAGATATTTTCATTACTACAGGATTTAAACAGTCAAGATCTTTTCTGCTCCTCACCAGTGAGGAGGCTGAAGGTGCACAAGGAGTTTGGAGCAGACAGCCAGGACAGCTGACCCCAACTGACCCAAGGGGTATCCCCTACCATATGCTCATGCTTGGCACATAAAGCTGGGGGCATAAGAAAGGGGGATGTTCAGACTGATGGCATTTTTCTTCCCAAGTAACCATTTCACATGAAGGAGCCCAGCTTTCCTGGGGCAGACCCAGCACCTGCCTGTCCAGAAAAGTGGGGTATGAATTCCTTGTTTTGCTTTGCTTGCACATGCAGCTTTTCCTTTACCTATTACGCTGCCTTCAGCTCAATCCATAAATTCTCTGTTTTATTTTTCCAATTCTCTTCCCACCACTCCAAAAAAATAAAATAAGTGGGCAGGTATGTGGTGTTCAGTTTCTAGCTAGGATTAAGCCACAACATGCATGAGTAAAAAGAAAAGTAGTCACAGAAGTAGGTTAAGTGACAATATTGCTCTTGAAGTTTAGCCTACAAGAAAGATCAGGAAAAGAAAAATTACACACATAACCACTTCTTTCTACAAAACAGAGAACAACTGAATATTTTAGAAAAAAAATCTAATTTTTCTTATTTGTGTTTATATTTCCAGTTTTCAAAACAGACCTCAAGATACCAAATATTTCATCAAATTTTCCTTATAGTTATCTTCCAATACGGAAAAAATCTCAGACTCCTCTTAGCATTTCATTACTACTTAGATGAACAGATATCCTGATTTCAACAGCAAAATGCTGCAAGCTTCTGAAAATGAATTCAGAAATCTATTTCCTATCTGTGGGTTTATCAGAAAAAACTGCAAACACATCAAAACCAGCACCCTACATCCAATTTACACAGACTACTCTGTAGGCCTCAGTATCAAAGAAGAACATATCCAATATTTTTTCTAAGAAATTAAAACATGGGATCAGCAACTACAGATTAAATGTGGCTCCACCTTGGAACAGATCATATTGTAGACTGACTTACATGCCACGCACATGAAAACACCCTTTTGAAATAGCAGAGCCTAGTTAATAATTAAAACAGTGACAGCTAATTGACACTACCTTGTGCAAGCTTCGCTAGAACAAAAGGACTGCACGTGGTTAGGACCAATACATTAAACCCATAGAGAATTCACAATGTTCTATCATGTGTGTACATCTGATGTATATCTATACACCACAAACCTCTGACAAAGTACAGACTGATTCTTAGTAAAATATATTTTCACAACTACAGGATCTATTGAGATTCAGATTAATCCAGTGCAATAATTTTATTCAACAACACATTTTCATACACACTTCTGTCCTTCATCATTCCCTATACCTTGCCATAGGGACATGAAGCTCTGCTCAGATGAACAGAGGTAAGTAGATGGTGCTGAATCACCAGGATAAATGTGAAGCCTCATCAGGGAAATACAGGCAGTGCTTCTTTCAACATCTGCATTTTCAGAATCAGACTTAACACACAAGTGACCTAGCAACACACATTTCAGTTTCTATACAATAGAATGTACCTCAGCAGAGTGAACTGATAGTCTACATTGTCATAGCAAAGAAAAAAAAAATCACTTGTTTCAATTTAAGCTCTTTCAACCAATACTATTAAGCTCCCCATTACCACATGTCAGTGAATTTGTCATTCAGCTGCAGAAGCCTGAAGAACAGACATTGAAAAGGATCACCAATCTACCTGTCTTTTACTCATTTATTTTCTCTTGCTTCATTACATACCATACCCAAAAATTACTCTGTAGAACAGATGAACCTCTGATCTGGCACAGTGTAGCTATTTTTCTGGTATGCTGCAATTCATCAGGATACTGGATAACTGGAATTGTTAGTGGTTTTTATTCTTGGTGCCTGCAAATATACATTTTACAGTGTAAAATGTAAAGGCAGAACAGTATTCCCAATTAACGTTAAAACTGAGAATGAACTATCATGTCTTCCATTAGCATGGAATATGGGTCTTCCTGCTGTGTCATTAATTCTGAAAGCACCCAATTCTTTCAGCAATCTGATGCTACCAGAACAAGATGCAGCACTAACACAAAGCCATGGAATTACTATAAACACTGCATGTGATAATCATCATTAAAAAAGCACAAATGCCCTGATATTGCTCAGTATGTCAATAGCTAACTATCCATAGACACAAACATTTGTGAACAGAGACAATGATTTGTGAATTCTGGAATATGCTCACATTCTCCAAACAATGGCTTCCTGGGACCAATAAATAACAGTTCTCTGATTGCACAGCTGACATCTTTAAATTCAGTGTTCAGACATTAACATCCCTTCCACAAACTGAAGGGCCATATATATATACAGCAAACAGGCACAGAGTTGGATACAGCCCCATCATATTCCAAATTTTGTTCTGGATGTGGGACTCAATATTTGGTTACTGAAAAGCTATATTGCACTACTTCGTATGTTGCTGCTTCCAGAAATTCATTTGCCTCTGATTCCATACACACAAGAGAAAATACTTCTGTTATTGCTGGGTAACAGTCTCCCAAGTACTATTTTTTAAATTTTATACCTGTGTGTCCTTAGCAATGTTAGTTTAGGTCACTTTAGCATTTCTGCTTTACATGGCCATAAATGGCACTGTTATACACTAGCATTTTTAACAAGCATTGCAACTCGGTCAGGGTTTAGTTTTGGGGTATTTTTTTATTGCCTCACCTTACAGGAACATCACACAGTGATGCAGAACACTGTACCTTCACAGTGGTGAGGAGCAGATCACCATGGCCCTTAGGTGCTGAGAGCAAAATGCCACAGCAGTGTTGTCTTGCCTGCACTACTGGCATTTACTGCCCACTGCTCAAAGTTATCCCAGAAAAAATGCAGCAGCAGATATAAGCTCCCTAATTATAGGTGACTGCAGAACAGCCTCACAGCCTTTCCCTTAAGTTTACCAGGCTATCAGGGCAGCCAGGCTCCACAGTGTAAATAGATGTTCCATGCTGTTTTGAAGCTGCTGTATTCAAACAGGAAACCCAAAATGAACAAACCCCATCAGTGCAGAAAGGCTTACATACCATGGATAATCCTCCTGAGTCAACAGCAAGTTGCTTCCTTGGCCTTAAGGCTCAGTTATCTGATGAAATTAGTTCCAATAACACAGCATGCAAAGTAACAGAGGGGAGAATTTGGCTCTGTACAGGAACTGGTGTAGAAGCACGGTAAGATCCACAAGGGTTCAGTAAGACTTAACAGTAAATTATTACCAGTACCCATACTCATATATTGGTAGCTCCCTAAAGCAAGTCACAACAGTGGCCCATCACCAATTTGAGTCTAAGGAAACCTATATAATCATTGTAATAAAACCTGCAGAGAGAACATTAAGTGACCAACTTCTAGCTCTAAATCTCATTTATAGTGTATTTTAAACACCTGCCTACATTACTACAGAAACAAAGCTCAGTGAGAGTAAGGTTACATTTTGAATACACTTCTCCTAAAGGCAAGGTCTCCACAAGCAGCTTGTTAAAATACAATCATTTAATTTGAAATCAGGCATCTTTATTTTCACAACTACAGGAGCAAGTCCAAACTTGCTCTAAAAACGGCTTTCATCTCCTGTTGCTTTGAGGCATTTTTACCTTTTCTAACCCTCTGTTCAAAATGCATTTTCATTCTTAGGATAACACATTATACTTCATCAAACAGATAAACAGAAAACTTAGCCATTGTCCATAAAGTAACTCTCTCCATCGTATAGAATCAACACAGGCAGTCTTGAAGGGAGGGAGGGATCCACCAGTAGCATCACAGCTGGAATATTTCATCCCTAATTCTGGAGCCCTCCCTGCATTATCAAGTGGCCAGCTTTTTGTAACACACACAAGCACTAGGAGCTAACTGATTTAACCCATCAATGAATTGATATTTAGAATAGAAAATGAAAACTCAATCTCCTTTCTAAACAGGGACTGAATAAGGAGTAAAGCAAGCAACAAACCATTGAGACAAACCTCTCCCTTTCTTGCCTCTTTTTAGATATAAAAATTATCTACTAAAACATGTACCAAGTGTGCATGTATTCACATAGGAGTACAGAGAGAGTGCACACATTGCCCTCTGCTGACCAGAGTCCAATGCAGCCCAAAGGTGTTCTCCAACACACACACACTGTGGTGACACAGGTGAACTTCAGCGACAGGACCATACCAGTGTGTGTATCAATCCCTGGTGTAACAGACACCTCCTGCAAGTCAGCAAACATCAAGGCTTTTTCAGAACCCAGTTTTAAGGTCTGGGGTTTCTTTGCTTTGTTGCTTCCTACCGGGTGATATAGCTGAGAAGTGGAGGCAGGAATCAAATAAACCACATATGCCAGTTGCTTACACACCATCACCTAAAGCTTTTGCTTATTTACATTGCATTTGTCAGCACTTTTTTTCACAGCTGGGCATTTTAATGAAATACCAGGGAGCTGCAGACAGGGCAGAAGCAGGGGAAGCCAAGCAGGAAAACAGAACTGAGAGGCACTGACTTTACTTTCAGGTTACCTTATTTGCACATCATTCCCTCTGCTATTGTCACAAGTTCTGCCCTTTTACTTTTCAATGTGAATGCAAACTAGAAACATCAATCAGAAGGAGATAAAAATAATCCTTGACATCTCCTCTCCTCCATTCCCACACTAAATAAACTCCTTCTAAGTGTCCACTTCTATGACTTAGGGGACAATCACTTTAGACCAAAGTTCAGAGACATACTCTAGACTGGAAAAAGTAAAGAATAATTTTTAATTTAGGACGCAGCTCAGTAAGTTCAGCTAAGCTTATGGAGAATAGACATGTTATATTAAGAGTCTGTAGACCACCTTTCTGACAGTGGTTGGCTATAATATGCTACATTTAAGTACCTACAAATGGACACAGAAGAGATGCAGACTGGGGTTCTTGAAGTCAGGAAAGAAGAAAGATTTCTGCTATTGTTTCTATACTCACCCAAGGCCCAGTAAGATGCAGATTCCAAAGGCAGAGCACTACTGTAGAGAGCATGGATATACATGAGGTGGATCATCAGCTCAGCCAGGCACCACCAAAAGAAAATACGAATTATTCCCACAATTAAGATGCTGAGATTGGTCTTCACACTGAAAGCTTCTTGTCTCTTCATCTAAAGAAGAAATCCAAAGAGGTTACCTCGCAAAAACCTGACCATTTTACTCAAAATACTCATCCTGGGAACTTTTGACTACACCATTTGGAAATTCCTGACACACACTCAAGGGAGACTGGTCTCTCCGTGCTCAATCTCAGTAAGCAGCAGAAACCAACAAGAAGCCAAATTTGAATGCCTATTGCACCAAACCGTTGTAAAAAAAGGCCAACTGTTGTCAACCTGAACAGAATCCAGATATGAGACTTTAATTCCTGCAACTTGACCTCTGGAGATAATAGAAAAAGATTAAAGAAACAACAGCTATGAAGAAGAGGGTTTTCCAAGCAGCAGCCCTTCCACACACAGGAACAATGACTGCCTATTCTTAAAGTACCTCCAATTTCTACCAACTTCAATGAATCAATTACTTGAGGACAGTTCTTAATTTTTCTCCCACAGCATTGCCAAAGTCAGCAAGGCCTACAGAATGTGCTGACAAAATGGAAGTGCAAGTTAAATATCAGATAAGGCAAAGTTTGCAGTTGACAGGCTTCTCAAGAGGCTCCAAACTCTTACACTGCTAACTACAGTAAACACATTGGCAATATTATTATTGCACCATTTTCCACCATAAAAGAGAATAGAATCAAAAAACAGAAACATAGGATTGCCTAAAAATTCAGTCATGTGCTATACATCTATTATTGTGTGCAACATTTCCTTTTCCAGTCTCTAACTGGCCACCAAAAACACACATACAAGAGAAGTAACCAACTTGGCTGCACAGGCCCTCAGTCCCAAGCACAGTAGAGTTAAGATGCACACTCATCTTTAGGGTTCATTTGTATCAGCTAGATGAAAGCTTGGAGACTACCATTTTATCACAGGGATTTGCACAACAGGCCTTCAAACTCACATCTAGAACTGCTATGCCTTGTTTCAACCCAGAAATTCAGCAAGGCTAATGACCAAGTGTCAGTGTCTCATTTCTGCCTGGCAGTGGATGCCAATTGCCAGAACTGGTATTACACTCTTTAGGCCATACATCAGTTCACTGCCTCCAGCTCCAGAATTTCTGCTTCCCAGTGTGCTCAGCAGGAACCCTCATCCCAGTCCCAGCTTCAGTTAAGGGGTTCTGAGAGCGGTCTCTTCCAACAGCATCAATAAAAACTCTTTGTATTGCACACTTTGAATCAACTGTTAGGCACTGCGACCTCTGAAATCCTCTTCTGACATCATCTGCAGAGTAATACCCTCTGCTCAGGTAAGAGCTCTGACAGCACCCTTCAGCAAACACCAACAAGAAACACATTAAGGTTATTCAGTTTGTTCCATCTTCTTCACGGCTTTAACCACATGTCTGTACATTTTTAAGGACAACCTCCTGCAAATAAAGGCATATCATCCTCAGTCTTCCTTTTTCTTCTTACACCAAGAATACATGTGCTCCTTGCATAGTTCTTTGCTGAGCCATATCAGGTGAGCTAAGTTTCAAAGCAAGACCCTCCCAGTTTTTCCTATCAGCTATCCCCCAATCTGTTTTCAGCTTGGAGTCTCATGCATTTTCTGAAACAGTCTTTGGAAAGAAAGCACAACTGTCCTTCTCCTAGGGTACAAGGATTTCTGTGGAATTTAACACATTTCAGAAGCTACAAAACAATAATTAGTAAAAAAAAATTACCTCAGTTTCTATGCAATTCTATGTGGACTTTTCCCACAGTATCCAACCTAAGATAACATTCAACATTCACCATCTTCCAAAGCAAGCGAAAACAAATGAGCATAGGACTTTTTACTCAAGGATCCACCAGAATCTAGCTTCACTTTCAAAAAGCCCAGTATTTGCTTTGGCTTAAACTGAAAGTTCCCAAATATAAACAGAAGCAAGCAGTCCCTAGACTTCCATGCATAAACTGTAAAAAGCAGTTTTATGGTTTGAAATGTTCACTAATCCATTTTGACATAATAATTTTAACTATAGACATAACAGGTTGTGATATCACTTCTTACTCAAGTATGTAAGAAAATATGGAAAGCAGTAAAGGATGAAAACATGAACTTTTTCTATCATGTAAAAAGCAGGCTTGAAAACAAGCCTACAAGGGGCTAAGACAAGCATTCAGTACAGTTGGTACGTCTTATATTTTAAACAAGCTGCTCAGTTGAAGCAAAGTGCTCCTAGTAAGTCATCAACTGTTTTCACATCAGCATCAGGAGAAATAGGAGTTTTCAGGAATTCTCAATACAATCTATCAGCTTTCTGTGACTCTGAAATCTGTTTCAGAGTTAATAGCAATCTTATGCTGAAAACATTAGCTTTATTTCACCTGATGAAGAAAACAAAAAAATCAGTCCAGCAGCTGCATGCAAAAATTATGAACACTCCCACAAATGTAACAAAGCATGTCACTGGCTCCCTGGTTGAAGGGATGAATCTGATATCAGACAAGAACATCCTGTGAAGCAGAAGAACTTGAGGAGACAAGTTTGTCTTAGAAGTTGATACCCAGGACATTACAGAATTCCTCATTATACACTCAAATTTGTCACATTCCTATAGTACTATTTGTTGATGTTATAATTATGTGGAAGACAGCTTTAGACACCCAAACAACAGCCACTGTTACCTGCCTACTGAATTCATCAAAATTCACGAGGGGCCCATTGTGGAATGTAGGATAGTAAAACACATATGCCAGCATCCAGGGGAATGAGTGGGATGACTTCTGGGTAGGTGCATGCCAGCAGTACTCCAGGCTGAAGCTAGTGCAGAAGAGGCAGCGGACAGACACAGTGAAGAGCAGCAGATAATATTCATTTTCAGTGTCGTACCACTTTCTCTGCAAAACAAAACAAAGACAGATCATGATGGTGCAGTGCTGGGTTTTCTCTATGGCAAGACAGCAATGTCAACTCAGATCTCAACTTATGGGGTCAGCAGCAGCAGGAAGAAACTGAAGCCAACAGCAGCGAGAATGAGAATCCAAAGTGAACAGCACTAAACAACAACATGAACAACAAGCACTGGCTTTTGGTGGAGAAAGGTCCTCCAGGCCTACTGCAGCCAGCATAAAGAGACAACAGCTTGATTTCAGAAACATGTTAGGCTATGAAGAACTAGGAGAGCAGGAAAGCTCTTCTTACAGAAATTAAACATTATCTACCTCAGATTTAGTCCAGTACTACAATATTCAAACCAACAACTGATAGCCAAGGGACTACTAGGGTTGGAGCTAGATTTAAAGAGAATTAGTCACTCATGAGAAAACTTAAGGCTAGAAAAAATGTTACTGAGAATTTGCCAATGCTTTGCCACTTGGTATCATGCACGCTGCCAATGACAAAAACCTATCATCACAAAGAAACTTGGAAACATCAGCAAATGAAGCTTGGCTGACTGACAATTTGTATTGCAGTGGGTCCCCTCCTCATCAGAGCCAATCACAAAACTGACCACACCACATGAAGAGATTCTACACACTCATTCCCCCTCCCCCTGAACATCAGGGCAACAACCCTTATAACAAGTGTCCAGTTTGTCTCATTGGTCCAATAAAATACAATAGGATATTTCCTCACAACAGTTTTTCCATATCTGTACTACCCAGAAAAAAACCACTAGACAAAAAGCAAAACAGAGCTTGCTTACAGCTAATTGATGCAAGTAACTCATTTAGTACAAATGAAAGTGCTGGAGAAAGTCTCCCTCCCTGCACAAGTCACAGTCACCGATAAGTACAGGCAGGCTTAACTGAGTAACTCTTGGATACAAACCCAAAACCCAGCACCTTAAATTAGCATGATTAGCGTTCCAATGAAAGGTATTTAATAGAGTACTGGTGAAGTATTATCATACTCCAGCTCTACAGAATACCATTTACCTGTTAAGGGACAGACTTTTATGCCAATGCACTGACCACCATGATAGAGAAATGTGACTTTTCCAACTGGAGAAGCTCCAGCATGAGTCACTGCAGTGCTGCTGCTTCAGATTTCTCAAATCAACCCCTGCTTATATCAACTGAAGGGATAGTATACTGCCATAGAGATAGATGCCATTACAGACAACCACCACCATAATTAATTTGATGCTTAATTAGTCCTTCTCACATTACCTTGGTTTCTTCCACAGCTGGTATACGTAAAGTGGACAGAAGGATAAGGGAGCACAACCATGTCAGGAGTGACAGCTGAAACTGAGCCACAGCAAAGGAAATAGCTGCATGTAACAAAATGACAGCAAAGCCCTTGATTCCCAGTAACAACCAGCAGGCAGCCATTCCATAAACCATCAAGCACCATGGTTTATACTGTCAGAAAAAGAAAAGTTAGCGATCTTTAGTTAAATTATTTCTAAAGAAAAAAGGCACTCAATACCTGTGCTGCTCACACAGGTTCTGCAGTAGAGACAACAAGGTGAGGAACACACCAAAAAACCCCATAGAAATGCAACCATATCCCTAAAAGTGAAAGGGAAGGTGTGTCTGTAGTAGCATCATGTGAAAAACAGAGCCTCCCTAATTTGAGGGAGAGCATAACTTCTTCCTTTCCTTCCCCAAACTAGGAGGTGTGACACCACACAGATAATTTCCCACAATTATGCAATCATTTAGCAGTCATGCCAAAACCCAAGCAGCCACCACTTTACATGCTTTTCTCATAAAGGAACAATATGTATACAAGACAAACAATGCTGTTTAATGGCTTACAAGGCAGAGGCTTTTAGAGGGTGGAGGCTGAAGCCTCCAAACATTAAGGCAATCAATCCCCACACAGAATCCATACTGCACAATGATATTTACTACTCTCAACAGCCTCACTGCAAAGCTTCCCATGTCCACAGTAAACAAACCCATCAGAAACTCCGTACTGTAAAGAAAATCCCTACATACCTTCTCCACCAAGAGTCTGGACATTTGTGATACCAGCAGGTGACCAGCCAGAAGCCACAGTATACGTTCCCTTCCCCATTCAATCCAGTAGCTCCACTCAAAGTCCATGGGGTCCTGTAGAATGAAGGGAACTGGTCACTATGTGTATCCGGCCAGAAGGGACAAAGCAATACCTGTGTAATACGCCAGCTGTGTGGTACCCAACAGAACTCTCACATCTCAGGAACACCATTTCAGCAATCCAGCTGGATCATTTACAGCAGTGAACTCAGACAGCACAACTTTCACTTCCAATGGGGCAAAGTTCAGGAAAACAGAGCTTTAGATGGTGTTGAGCCTCCTAAGCCTCACACTGGGGCTGAAGCTGAGCAACTTCATCTCTCCTGAGGGATTCAGAGCATAACTCTGCTCTGCCTTGGGAAACCAAGAACTTCAGTAAAAAGGTGCGTGGCTGGAAGAAAAGTTTAACTCCCCATTTCAGCAAAGCCTGATTGCACTCAGATGGAGTTGGATGAGCTGGAGTTACCTGTGGCATGAGATTTTTATCTAGATTAGGTAAGAGATCAGCTGGTAGCCTGTAGTAGTCCAATACAGAGCCTCACTAAAAGTTCATCTCAACCGCCTTAAAGCTTTCTAAAACGCACATCTCAAAGGCCCATGACCAGCTTTGATGGCAGGCCTAAGCACCAAAACACTTCCACAGACATGCATTCCTGCTTTTGTGTAAGCAATCCTCAAGATTAGCTGCATTATTTGCTTTTGACCTCACAACCTTCTGAAGAAATGCAAGCAAGGAGGGGGTAGGGATGTATTTTTTGGTTTGGAGTAGAAGACTGACAGTTTTCTTACTGGTTTTGATTTTTTTAATACAAAATATGTTTCTTTAAGACCTTACACCTCAAAATCTGTTCTCCTCTATGCTGTACTACAGGCCAACCAAGAGAAAAACATGTTCATTGATAGTAAGCATTATCTGAATCACGCAGTAACAAGAAAAAGGGGGAAAAGCCTGCAGGAAGTGTCAAGGTTGATCAGAGTTTTAAGGCCAAACAGTAAAATAGAGAATTATCAAGAGAAGCAGCAAAGGATAAACACTTAAGCCAGGGATCAAGAAAAGGAACAAAACTTTGGTTATGATTCTTAGATCCAGACACACCCAGCCAGTCTCTCTTCCTCATCAGAAACATCAGACTAAAATTAACTGTAAATATCCAAATCTGTGCATTACTGTAAACTTCTAAAACTAAATCAGAAGCTTGGATGCACAAAGGGCATGGGGGTACAATCATTGCCACAAAACGAGACACCGTCACCCGTCCTACCTTTTTTAGCCCCTGAAAAAGAGTCCCTGGGTCCAGCCCAAACCTTCTGTCCATTGCAGCTTCATACTCTGCAGGGAAGAGCAAACCTTTGATAAGGACACAGCAGCCAGAGCAGGAAGAGTCATGGGTGGGTTCTCTGCTGCTCAAGAGTAACACATTTCCATGTGGTCCCCACCAGTAATGATAACCATATCCAGAGAAGGGCAAGTCACAACATCACTGCTCACTAGATGGGGTAAGGGGCCCAACTGCACCACAGCTCTGCCCCACAGTAATGGCAAAGCTATTTCCCACAACCGGTGTTTTGATTCCTGCTGGCAACAGGGACAGTAGCAGTAACTCACCTTTTATCATACAAGACCTGCACTAATCCTCTCTTCCTGTTTTTCAGAACTGCCTGTTTTCTCCCACCAGAGCAGAAGGGGGACACAGACCCCAGAAACAGGGAAAAGCTGCTCAGAGAAGCTGCCTCTAGAGCCCGCTGCCACCACATTTTGCCACTTCTGCAGAAGACTTTCTGTATGTATGGGTGCACAGCTCTGTATCCAATTACACAGCACTCCTTCCACTGCCCTGCAAATCCCTCTCTGGCATTTCTGTTCTTCCCTTAAGTGCTTTCAAGAGCCAGGTAGAGTCATTAATGTAGAACCTTGCTGACTAAAGCCTAATAAGATGCAATACATATTCTCTGCGAAGCTTCTCTAGCTTGTTATACTTTTATAATACAACATTTATCTCCCTTTAAATACCAATGTGCTATAACACAGCTCCTTTTCATCTACAAATCGTATTTGTTTAAAACCTCACCCTTGCCCTGCAATACATAGCTCCAAGTCTCCAAACCCAGCCACCACAGCAGCTACCAAGAGGTTACACAAGGCAGAGGAAGGTGTTTGACTGACCACAAAACTCTACGGACAGCCCAACCATTGCTCTCAGTCCTGGACTCAGCACCGGAGCCCCAGAGCTCCAGGCGGGAAGCACCAGCTTGCCTTGGGGCCTCTCCAGGTTCAGACCCTGTAAGTACCATCAGAAAGCACAGCTACTTCTGAACCACCCACCTGCAAGGGGCTGTTGGTGACCAGCCACAAAAAACAGGATAATTCAAATCCAACTTTCCTGAGTTTTTCCCATCTGAGTAGCTGAGCTTCAGAGGTCTCGCTCATCTTTTCCCTGAGAGCCACGTCCAAGGACAGCGTTTCCGTGGGCTTTCCGAGCACTCAAAGGCAAAAAATCCTGGGACAAAGCTCTCCGCCCGGGTGCCATCTGCCTACTGCTTCCTCGCATAGGGCAGGCTGGCAGCTGGAAAGAACGCAGGGGCTCCTCGCACAGGAACAAAGTGAAAACTAACCAGAGAGGAGAACTCACACCAAACAGCCCCGCCAGCCACGGGCGGGAAGCTGTGCCCGAGCGGTCACGCCCACGTCGCACACTTACTTCGAGACACTTGGTACGCTTCATAGAAAGCGTAGAGGTGGGAGCCCACGGTCATCAGCCCGTAGAGGCACAGTTCCCAGGCCGGCAGCAGCATCGGCACGGGAGCTGCTCCCGCGGGCCGCGTCCCTGCGGGGAGAGAGAAGACGGGAGCGGTTTCCTGGCGGAGGGCAGACAGGCACGAGCAGCGAGACACCCGGCACGGGCACCGCAGCTCCAGGAGCCCGCGCTGCCGGGCTTGGGCTCACGGGCGGCCCCGCTCCGCCCGCAGCTACCCGGAGGGCAGGCGAGCCGTGCCCGGCCGTGCCGGCTGCAGAGGCCCCAGGTCCAAGGGCTCAGCACGACCCACGGCCGCTGGGACCCGCGGGACAGAACCAGGGCCGGACCAGGGCTGCTCTCGCCGCCGTCTTACCTGAGAGGGCTAGTGCTGCCGGGAGGAAGAAGAAGCAGCCGCGGACTCGGGCGGGCCAAGCGGAGGCTCCACACCTGCAGGGGAGTAGGTGGCCCCGCGCTCGGCCGCTCCCGCCACTCGGGCGACCCCGCGCCCGGTCCCGCCCGGCCCCTTACGGGCGATGGCCGCCCCGCGGGGGGAGGGAGGGGGCGGGGACGGGGCGGAGCTCCCGGGTACACACCGCGCTCCTGGCCGAACGCTGGGCGGCGCTGCAGCCCGCTCGCCTGAGGGGTGTGCACAGCTACAGGGCCTGTGTACACCTGCAGGGTGTGCTTACACCTACAGCGTGTGCAACACAGCTACAGAGGGTACATACACCTACAGAGGGTATACACAGCTACAGGGCCTGTGTACACCTGCAGGGTGTGCATACACCTACAGCGTGTGCATACACAGCTACAGAGTGTACATACACCTACAGAGTGTGTGTACACAGCTACAGGGCCTGCGTACACCTGCAGGGTGTGCGTACACCCACAGCGTGTGCAACACAGCTACAGAGTGTACATACACAGCTATGGGGCCTGCGTACATCTACAGAGTGTACATACTCCTACAGAGTGTACATATATCTACAGAGTGTACATACACAGCTACAGGTTGTGCATGCATCTACAGAGTGTACATAGACTTACTGGGTGTGCATACACAGCTACAGGGTTTGCATACTCACCTACAGGTGTACATACACACAGCTACAGGGTGCACACACACAGGGTTCACCCACACCTGCAGCCTGCGCACCCCACTACTGGGCGTCCACAACAGCCTTTCACTGCCCTCTCACCCATTTTCACTGCAGTACAAGGCACACTCATGCTGGGACACTGTTTTTACCATTATCACAATACAATCTGATAAATTAGCAGGTCTGAATAGCACTACCAAAGTAGGAGCATGAGGCTGGAAGTGCTGGTGGTAACAACTCTCTCAGGGATCAACCTGTATTTTAGCAAGGGCGAGCTCCCTCCTCCTGGCACTGCAGACATGACTAATGAACCTCTCTGTTCCTAGAGTTAAAAGCACACTGACATTCCAGTCCCAAAGGTTTGAACAATCTATGCTCAGCTGACCTTACACCATGCGACTTTTAATTCTCTCTGTTGCTGAGATCATTATTGTCATATTTTAATGAGTGGAAATGTTTCATATCCTGTTGCATATTTTCTTGCTAAATCTTTAAGTTCCTCTTATAAATAGTATTTCTGTTCCCCAGTCACCTGGCTGCATCCTCAAATTCCTGTTTCCAGATCTTTGAAAGCCAGGCTTCTATCTGATACTCCAGGTGAAGGCATAAAATCAAAGAATCACAGAATCATTAAGATTGAAAATAACCTCCAAGACCAACGAGTCCAACCTTTGACTGAATATCACCATACCAAATAAACCATAGCACTAAGTACCACTTCCAGTCATTTCTTCAACACTTCCAGTCAAGGTGGCTTGCCCACCTCCCTGTGCAGACGGTTCTAATGCTTAACTACCCTTTTCATGAAGAAATTCTTCCCCATGTCTGACCTGAACTTCCCCTGGTGGAGCTTGAATCTATGTCCTCTTGTCCTGTCAAGAGTTGCCTGGGAGAAGAGACTGACCTCTACCTGGCTGCACCCTCCTTTCAGGCAGTTGAAGAGGGTGATACAGTCACCCTTGAGCATCATCTTTCCAGGGCAGACACCCCCAGCTCCCTCTGCTGCTCCTCACAGGACTCATTCTCCAGACTTTTCACAAGCTCCATTGCTCTTCTCTGAACATGTTCCAGTGCCTCAACATCTTACTTGTAGTGAGGGGCTGAGAACAGCACACAGCACTCGAAGTGTGGCCTCACCACTGCCCAGTACAGGACAATCACTGCCCCGGCCCTGCTGGCCACGCTATTGCTGGTACAAGCTAGAATGTCATTGGCCCTCTTGACTACCTGGCCACACACTGGCTCATGTTGAGCTGGCTGTCAACCAGCACCCCTGAATCCTTTTCCATTGGGACATTTTCCAGCCGCTGTGCTCCAGACAGTCATCAGGTTCATCAGTACAAGGAGGTGTTCGTCTTCCCTATCTGAACCAGACATGCACCTCCCAATATCTCCAATAATTGTATTTATCCATCAGAGCCTATGATAGTCTTGAATGATTGTTGCCTTTACTTCCATCTTTTTTTTCTGTCTCTCTTTGCCAGAAAATGACTCATCTTCAGTTTATATGGTGTCAATTGTGATAGCCCCTAGATGTATGAATTGCATTTGCTCTGAGGAACTGCTTTAAAATGTCAGGGTTAGGGACATTCTCTTCTATGATGCCCAGATTTTATTCTCTGCTGACAGTGCTTCCGCAATTTTTTGTCTTCATCAGGTAAGTTAGTACTTTCCCCCTCTGCCAAAAAAATTGACAACATAACAGCACCAAAACAGCAGTCCTGAACTCGTAAAAACATTTCCAAAGCACTGCAGCTGAGTTACAGCCACTAAGGGTCAGCAGAGTTTATTTTCCTGCAGTTTTGTGGTTTCTGGCCACCTGTCTGAAGCCAGCACAGACACCACGCCCTCTAGATGGCTGCATAACACCAGCAGTATGCCAGCTGCCGAAAGGAAATAGGTACAGCAAGGTGCAGATTTTACATCAGGTTGCTCTACAAAGGACATCTTTATCACTAGTTAAGTGGTGACATTCAAAAGCCCGGTATGGACCCCGTGATTAATTACCCTTCCACAAGTGTCACTGCCAAGCCCAGTGAGCAGAAATACTGACAAACTTGACAACAGCCCCAGCTGGAAGATCTTACTGTCTGGAATTCTACATTAGATGATTATTTCTTTTCCACCCTTATTCAAGCTATTTTATGTAGTACAACATGATGAGTCTCAGTGAATGAGTTTGCAAGAGTAGCCGTAAACTGAGCTGCTGAACATCACTAGCACAAATACCTATGCATTGACATGGCACTCAATTTTAGATGGCATGAATGAAAAGCAAGTTCTACTACTCCTATAATCACTGACAGGTAGCAGTGGAATCTGGGAACAAAAACTCTAGAAAAATGGTAGCAGAAGGCCCTACTTATCATTTGATCAGCAAGGAGGCAGTGGATATTTATCATGTGTCTGTTGCCCTGTGTCTCAGCAGCTACACAGACCTGGCAGCCTCTTCAAAGCATATGCCCTTTGAGAAGAAAGCAGCGTTACTCTGTATACACATGGCAGGTGTCTCTGAAGCCACAATTACCAATCAGCCTCGGGCAGAATGATGATTTGTGACGGTAGAGATGTTTTCTTGGTACAAATTAGAAGCACCACTTCTGTTTGAAGGTTTGCGCTGTGCTTACTCATTTCCAGAATGGCTGCAGTGTTCTCCCCCCTCCTGCTTCCATGAACAGAGGGTCAGACATCTTGCAGATTAGGTCAGACATCACTAGCAGAGAGTCTGTCTCTAATAGATGTTCATGTCCCCTTTTTTAACTTCTATCACTTCTGAAGCTGGCATAGCACCTGAGTTGAAAGTGCTGTGTGTTGGCTGTAAAGTTCAAATACCATTTGGTCTAAGACTCCATTTCTCATGTGGTAAACTGAGATGTGGTTCCCAGGAACTTAAGTGAAAAAATCCAGACTGAAAGAGGACAGAGGTAACAGGAGGCCTTTTAAAGAGGCTCTTACTATTGTGTTTCTACACAAAGTGAGCTTTCACAAAACTCTTTATTACAGACTAATCACAGAATGGGTGAGCATGTATAGTAATCACAGAATGGATGAGGTTGGAAGGCACCACAGTGGGTCATCTGGTCCAACCTCCCTACTCAAGCAGGGTCATCCCAGAGCACATTACACAGGATTGCATGCAGACAGTTCTTGAATATCTCCAGTGAGGGAGACTCCACACCCTCTCTGGGCAATCTGTTCCAGTGCTTTGTCAGCCACACAGTAAAGAGATTCTCTCTCATATTTAAGTGGAACTTCCTGTGCATCAGTTTCTGCACATTGTCCTTGTCCTGTTGTCCAGCACCACTGAGCAGAGCCTGGTCCATCTTCTTGACATCCCCACTTCAGACACTGACAGACATCAATGAGGTCCCCTTTCAGTCGTCTCTTCTCAAGTCTAACAGGCCCAGTTTCTTCAGCCTTTCTTCATAAGTAATGCTCCTGTCCCCTAATCTTCTTTGTTGCCCTCCTCCAGTAGCTCCATGTCTCCCTTTTACTGAGGCACCAAGAATTGGACACACCACTCCAGAAGAGGCTTCACCAGGGCTGAGTAGAGCCTACTTATTTCTAGGACCTCCTCATGGCCATGGGGAAAAGGCAAGGTAGAGGTTGTAAAAGGCAATGAAGTGGGAAAATGGGGCATTTTGCAGCTGGGAAAATAAAGCAAAGATCACAGTTTTAAGGAAACCGTTTTTTTGCAATTGTCGGTTTCACATTGGGTTAAGAAATCAGAATGAGTATATATTAACCCAGCAGTGGATTTCTCAAGCAGGCTAAAGCATAGGGCTTCTCACTAGTTTTATTTTTTAATATAAAGTCCCCATGGGGATTACATGCCCTAGAGCTTTCTCTCCCAGCCTAAGATCTCACAGCATTAACTCAACACTGTTATTTTCATCCACCCTCTGGAAATCATGCAGTAATGCCCCTTGCATGCAGCATCTGAATGATGGGACACAATCAGCACCCACTGAGAGTTTAGAAGCAGGTTAGAAATTCAGCAGCAGACAGGAGGCTAAGCTATGTATACTTCAGAGAAATCACCAGTATGACAAGAAATCTCCAAACCAGCAGTTGGAAAACTGGAAGATTCAAATATATGAAAGGTATGGTATGTACAAAGAGAGCCAAGTGTGTCTTCCAATAGCCAAGTTAAATATAACACAACTGAGGTTAAGGTGAACCCTCTGTCTGGAGATCTCAAGCACGGAGTTATGGACTCTAGGGAGACAACATGCAAGTTTACTCTTTTTGTCTTGACTGGCTTAATGAAAAGTGGACATTACACTAAGCTGGCAGCATTACAGAGTCCCATCTTTACAGACTCTTCTCTCCTCTGGCTCCCAGCCCTGAAATGGGCTTGTTGTGAAATACCAAGCATTTTTTTCCTCATCATCTTTAGCCATATTTTTGTAAATACTGTTTATATAGAGAGCTTTGCAGTTTGTGAAGTTACTGTTTCTTTACATGCTTAATGAATCTCTTAAAACTTTGAGAACTTGTTTCATACTCTGAGGCTGGAAAACAACCTTTGCTCTTTTGATTAGGAGTTCATAAAACTGCTTTTAGAGAAAGTACAGTAAATTATTACACTATTGTAACTAAGCAGCTCAATGTTGGATTCATACTGATCATCTCAGAGGCATCTTCATTAATACACTACCTGCTTTTCTTAACTAAAGCCCTGACAACCACAGCTCCTGCTCAGAGCCTTTTAAGGGATCTCTTCACTGACAACATATTATTCTTCCCTCCCATGAAATGACTGTTGCAAGAGGGTTTATATCCTTGTTCTCACCATGGATGCAGATACCTTATGTATGGGGGCCATAGCTGGGATGAAGTTTAACTGTGCTACCTTAACGGTATCTGAATGATAGTTCATCGTGTTTGAGTCTAAGTTTCTAAGTAGTTGGCTATTAAACACAAAGGTGGGTCGGTTTTTTTTCACATAATACCCTTTAGAACTTATCCAAAGTTATGTGAGAATTCAAGGGATTGAATAATATGAGATGCAGTGAAAAGGACCAAAATTATACTCATTGAAATCTTGAAATCAGGGAACAAAATCCACTGAAAAGATAATAAAAGAAATAGATTAAATGAAATGCATAAAAAAAAATCTGCACCAAAGTGAAAACAATAAAAAGGCAATGGGATGACATGAGGTGCAGGGAAATGGACCAAACCTTGCCCAATTGATCTTCATTGAACTTGCAAGATTTCATTTCTTTTCATAAAATGAACATTTTCATGAAAGAAAATGAAATCTTGAAACCAGAAAAGAAACTGAAACAAACTTGCTTGGAAGAAGATACAATCAAATAAAATGCAATTTAAAAAAAAAGAAAATTTGCAAATGGAGGGACCGTAACCACAGGGATATGGATGGAATGAGATGCAATTAAAAGGAACGAAACTTGCCAAAATGATACTCAAAGAAATTTTGAAAGCAGGGAAAGAAGTCAAACAAAAAGATGGGAGAACAAATTAGTTGAAATTGCTTAAAAAAAACTGTACTGATTTAAAAAAATAAAAAGCCAATGGGATGATAGGAAATGCAGGGAAATTAATCAAACCTTGCCCAATTTATCCTCATTGAATTTACAAGATTTATTTTCTTTTCATGAAATTAAGAATGGTTTGGAATGAAAGAAAGTGCAGAAAAATGAAACGAATGTTTGTAAAATTATGTACTTTATTAAATTATTAGAAAATTGAAATCTCAGTGTATCATTTCCTTTCATGAAATGGAAATGCTTCATTTTATGAAGGGGAATGAAATCTCAAGTTTTAATGAGTATCATTTCATTTAGTTTCAGCTCCTTTCACTGCACTTAATTCTATTATTTCAATAATTTCTTTTCATAAGTAATTTTATATTTTTCAATTTCATTCTATTTCCTTTCCCTTCCATTCCATGATTTCTCATTTCATTTCCTTTCATGAAATCAAATCTCAACATTTCAGGAAACGAAATTAAATCTTTAGATTACAATGAGCATAGTTTCATTAAATTTCAGTTTATTTCACTGTTCTTTGTTTCATTCAATTCCATTTGTTTTCACATTTCAGAATTTTTGTCTTTTTCACCTTAACTGGTAAACAAGCTTGGGCCTGCATCGTATGTGCTCATCCTCTTGCACAGGCTTAATCTTTAAGGTCTGGGATCCTGCCATGATTTTCTTGGCATGTGTTTTCTAGCCCCAGTGTCCCTGGAGCTCTAGGCTCTTCTCCTCTCTCAACCCAATCTCCAAGCCTAATGGCATCTTGCCACTGGGACTGTGGTCCACATCACCATGGGTGGTTCAGATTAGAATGACGTAGGAGCAACAAAACTGGGGCCCTGCTTGGATGGCCTTGGCATGGCATTTCCAGCCACAGGGTGCCTGGAGCTGTAGGCTCTTTTACTCTCTCAGTCCTAACCCCAAAGACAGCTTGGTGCTGTGGCAGAGGTCCTTATCCCCATAGATGGCCCAGATGAAAGATCGGAGACAGCAATGTTGGGATCCTGCCATGCTGCCCTTGCAATGCTGTTTCTCACCTCAGTGTCCAAGAGACATAGGTACTTTTCCTCTCTAAATCCTAGCTACAACTCCAACCCTATTGGCAATTTGCTTCATTGCCATAGGTGGCCCAGATTGAAAAGTGAGGAGACAGCAATGTTGGCACCCTGCCATACTGCACTTACAACGCCTTTTGCGAGGGACAATGTTCCTGAAGCTGTAAGGCTCTCCAGCTCTCTGACCCCTAACCCTAACAGCAGCTTGTCTCTGCTGTCCAGATCCTCATCACCAGGGCTGGACTGGATTCAAAAAGTGTAGAGTGAACAATCTTGGTACCCTTCCATGATACCCTTGCAATAACTTTTCTAGCCTTAGTGGTATCTTTCCAAAACCTCATAGTAGCTCTATTAGAACATTACATGAAAAGTAAGTCAGCCTGAAAAAGGATGTAGATGAAAAAGAAAAGCAATGGTTCCTGTTTTGAGCTACAAGACCAGCCCTAACGTAGAACTCACAGAGCACACAGCAACTGTGTATCCGGACCTGGTACCCACAGAGAGAAACAGCAAGGCTGGGGGTAGAATGAGCTACTGAGAAATGCTACAGCCAAGGGAGAGCACATCGCAGGAGCTGTGGCACAAGGTGGGGAAGCTTCTTTAAAACAGACATGTTGTTCAGGGGACTTCAGTCAAGCTGGTACAATCACCTTTTAGTCTTACAGTTGTCCTCATATAACTATTACAAATCTATAACCACAGTACCACCAAAACTGGACATGAATTCTCTGGGACATTTTCTGCCCCTCAGTAATGCTTTGGCAGCCAAGCAGGCCTGGAGAAGAACATAATTATTCCCTACTTCAAACTATTCTTCTCCAGAGTAATTATTTCCCAGCTAAGACAGGCTTTTTCTAGTATGAGAGGGAAGTTTTTTCCCATGTGTTCAAGTAGGAGCATCATACAGCTCTAAATTTCAGTGTTTCATACATATAAATAGATCTGCTAAGTATGGATCTACTTTTCTTCATCTGGATAGACAGTCGTTAACTAAGGAGAAGTTATTTCTTCACTTGACAGCCAAGAGGTGCATTTCTTCAGGAATACTTATACTATGGGGGTTGCAGGAATGATGAAACTACTCTTGGAGAGAAAATGTCCAGGTTCATAATGGTCCACACGAGCCTCATTTGGCCATGTCTACCTTCTCAGGGAGTTCATGTTTGAATTGGCATGGTACCAGAACAATGTGATTTGGAAGGTGTTAGACTTTGCTCTGCCCTGTATAAGAGGTAATTCTCAAATACCCAAGCAGTCCATTCTCCCATGGACATCAACACACACTGCTTTCACAAGGAAATCAGAACTGTGTGTACACAGCTACTAAGGAGAGGATTCCCATCCAGCTTCACCCCAACACACAGGCACTATGCCTAAAACATCTGGTCCTACTGCAAAAATTGAGAGCAAAAGTATATGTATCTACTAGGAACCCTTTAGTCTCCAGTCTAGAAAATAATTTTAATTAACGGAACTTGAGAGCATGCTCAAGTTTTTTCTTATTTCATTGCTGTATAGAACTGATTTGCTCAACTGAGACTTCTGTCTGAGGAAAGAGTCAATGCTACCAGCCCAGCCCTCCCAGGCAGCCTTACAATAACAAAACAGAGAGAGTGTTCAGTAAGAACATGAAAATACCACCAGGTGAGCAAGCAGATTGCAGTTTCAATAGTGTTTTCATCTCAAACACTGTGGATTTTTTTTTTTTAGTTATTATGAAAAGCTCTTTGACAGTGTAATTTTAAGTAAATTGTTCTGTAGAAAGCTTTTTTATTTATTTTTTACAATTTCCATCATTGGATATTAGCCTCTTCAAAGGAAGAGCAACTTGTCAGAAAAAATGCCTGTTTCAGAATTTAATGAGAACATTTATTCTTTCTTTTCTCTTAAGAGTATTATAATGTGATGGGTAAAATATAAAGAATAATTAGCCCCATTGGAGAGAAACAATATTTTATTTTTACACGATCTGAACTGGATGAGTAAGATTTGATTTTAGTTCATCAACGAAGGAAATTATTAATTAACTCTAATGGCAAAATGTTTATCCCAGTAGATGTCCCAACTTTGAAACACCCAGCCTGGCTTTCAGATACTCCAATCTGCTTCTAAAAAATAGGTTATAAAATATCACTGCTATTTTACAGCCAAAATATTCAGGGCTCAAACCAGCTGTACAGCTGGAGTGGCAGGATGTGAACTGTCACTTGATTATACTGTAAAAGGGTTTTTAGCACAATCCAAATCAGATGCTCTCTGGTGTAAACCTGCAAAGCACTGCAGACATGAACTAGCTAAGACTTTTGTCCTTTTAATCTTAGAATTCCTAAATTAGGTATAACATATCCAAGGGATCACACCAGACCAAGGATGAAAAAAGATGAAGCTCAGTAAGCAGAAGGGCAGAAGAGAGGCTTCGCAAAGTCTTAGGTTACAATCTAAGATATAACCAAAATTATGTATTCTATCACCATCTTCATAAGCTATTAAAACAGATGGGGCAGTGTTCTTTATCTCTTCCATGACTCATCCCTGATAACTCCCTCTGGAGACTATCTTCTGCTAATGGGCCACTGCGACTCACTGCATGACTCAAAATTACATCACCCCACTGTGAAATGCTCCACCCTGGGGGAGGAACCGAGCTTTCCTACCCGGATATAGTCTGAGGATTGGAACACCACAAGCAGCCTTTCCCACTGGGTTCCCAGAGGACAAGAGCTACATAACCACCACTGGACTTTCAGAGGAAGATTGACCCTTCTACAGCATCACCGCTTCAACAGAACTACATCTATCATTTCCACAGGACTGCAGCCACCATTTAATCAGAATGCTACCACCACTGCTACCACCATCCTGGCCGGCAGGGTGTCAGGTTGTATTCTGACTCTGTCAGCTTAGGCCAGTGTTTCTGTATTATCACCTTTACCTTAATCTTCCTAATAAATTGTAGTTCTGACTTGGAATCTCCCACCGGTTTGCTTTCAAACTAGTACATTATTTTAGTATGTTTTCATTTTTCCCTAAGAACAATTCCTTTAAACTGCTGGGGGGATTTTTGGCACAGTTTGTGGAAATGGTTGGAGCTGTTTAGAAGAGACAGAGAAAAGACCAACGCTAAGGTGGTCAAGCACCACTGGCACCACAAGCACGAGACAAAGAAGATTGGGTTGGTGTAAGCAAAAAATTTATTGGTTAGGTGAGAGGGACCAATCTGATTTTTATTTATGTCTCAACATACGTTACACACAAGGTGTTAGATTCCTACAAGAGTTGTACATGTGCTGGCAGCCCTGCCCCCCAGGGAAACTTCACCTGGCAGCCAGTAAGGGCAGAGAAATCTTCCATGATCAGGCTGTGAGCAACCACTTGCTGGTGGGACAAATGCCAGGATGCGCGGGAAAAATGCCTGTGAGGTTGGGCTGTGGTAGGAGCCTTGGCAAAAAAAAAAAATTAAAAAAAAAAATTAAAAGAAGCAGCAGCTAGCTGTGACACAAGAACCATTTCTGCTTTTGGTTTCTTGGAGGGATCAGGGGCTCACTTGGAGGGTCATCTTGGCCCTTCTCCCCCTCTCCTCTCCTTTTTCTCCCTGTGGTCCTGCTTCCCTGCCCTTACCCTTCTATCACCCTTTTGTAGGAATGCTTACCCTCCATCAATAAATAATTCTCAGATATAATACCGCTGCATTTGCACTTTACTGTTATCTGAGAAATCTATCAAAAAGAATCCTTCCTGGCTCCCCATTCTATAGCGGGAAGGAACATGAGGGCTGGAAAACCAGCTGACCAGCTGTACAAGGCAACTGATCTCCATCTCAGAGCTCATGGGTTATCTCAGCTTACAGTCACATTTGGCTGAAGTTTATGCCAATCTGCGAGGCCTCTGGGAAGTCATCTAACATAACCAAGTAGGATTTCAGGTACGCTCTCCCACTGTACCACATATTAAAAAGACTAAAGTGGCAGGAGCAGTGCACAGGGACAGATACCTGTGACACCATCCATAGCCCTTCCCCATAGGCCTTTGGGAGAGGGCTAGGGAAACTACACAAGAATTTCTGAGTTGTCTTGTCTCAATTCACAGTCCAGGACTAGGTGCCAGACTTCCAAGCTTGACTGGCTCTCAGAGAAGTCTCAGTCATTTTCGGTATATGTTGAAGCAATTTGTAAGGAAATGCAGTAATCTATTTTTTTCAGAATGGGTATTAATGTGGAAAAATCTCTGCATAGGGCATTAGTCCCTTGAGAAATCATATTCCAGACACTATATTCCTGAGATGATCCCATTTCATTAGCAGATTTTGTGCCCTTTGCCTTAAGCCTGTGGAGGCTGGTTACAACATGAGAAAAGATGACATGCATCACCACCACCACCCCAAAAATCAAATAACTTTCTACACCCAGTTCTAAATGACAGGGGGCTGGGCAACAGAGGGAGTTTCAAGATAGCTGCTCATTTCTCTCTGTGACTGGAAACTAATTGCTGCAACCACAGCATACAACATGAAAAGGAACCAAGACATAAAAATGCAGGCAGTAACAGTCTTGTAGCAGCAAGATTAACAGAATTATATTATCTATCTGCGAGACCATGCTGAAAACTTGCAGTATTCCAAATCATACTCTTTATGATGGGTTGAGGCAGCATCTTCCTTTAGTTTCTTATTGCAAATGTCAAAAAAAATATTATTTCAACCAGACATATTACATGTGTGCACATTTTAGGGCAGCTCCGACTTAGCAGATGCCTTGTATTAATAATATACAGTTGTGACAGGAAATGTGGTTTTGGTTCCTGGAAAAACATAAAAGCTAATTCCATTACTCCATTTCATGATGCTTTTCCTCAAATGCTAAACTGGTTTTGATTATACTGAAATGTTATAGTGAGAAAACTTTGTCAAGAGTATTATCGCTGCTTATCCTCCTTCTTACACATCTTCCCCTGCTGACCTACATTCTGGGCTACCTGTGAACAAGCCTAAGACACACAGACAAAATTGTCTTACAAGACCTGGCAATGTTGCAGAGTCCTTTTACCATTTCAATTATAATCTTTCCTTAGAGGTTCTGTGTTCTGCTTCCCATTCTCTCTTTGTTCTCCCTGAATAAAAGCATTCAAGACTCTTTCACTTTAACAAAACATTTCAACAACAACCCCCCAGAACCTCTTATCCATAGTAACTAGACAAATCACTGTAATTGATCTCTAGAGGGAGTTTATTAAAAGCCTAAGCACAAACACTTTCCAGAACACTGTTGTAATAAGCACGAACTCAAACAAATGCTCAGTTTACTATCTGCAGTTCATCACTTCAAACACTTCAAGCAGCTGACCTGAAAAGAGTTTTACTCTTGGAAAAAGGAAGTATGTTCTGGTGGATTAAGAAATAATACTGAAATGAATTTGCTTCAAGTAACTTTGTCTTCAGTGCCAGAAGATTTATACAGCTTATGGATCATTGTACATAAACAGAAGTTGCAATAAGAACACATTACTTCCAGTGTGCCTAAACACATGTATTTTTCACTAGTAAACCTCAGTTAAATCCTGAATTCAAGATTAGTCTGATGATTAGCAAGCTATTTTATAGCCAAAGAAGGATAAAAAATTTAATTTATACTTGATAGTAGAAAAGGATAACCAAACAACAACAAACAATGAAACAACCCACACCACAAACACAGACAAATATCTACAGCTAATATTGTGTTTGGAGCAAAAACAAATGTCTGGAGGTGAACTACAAAATTAGAAAAAGCTGAGTTTAATAAGAGCTTGACTGTGTTGCCCACAATGGAAAGAAAGTGCTTTGAGGTTTCACATCCCACCCCTGCAGAAAGCTCTCCATCAGGGTATCAAATGACAGTACACTTAACCAATGAAAAAATGAATCATTGAGCTTTCGTTTTTCCATCATGATGCAGCAGCACAACACTGAACGCTTGTGTGTTACTCCAGCCCCCCTGCTGGAGGTATCACATCCATGTCTGGATTTGTCCTTACCCCTCCCCAGCATTACAGTATTTTTCACAGCACAGCTGATTCCTGTCAGTCTAAGTGTTTGTTTTGGTTTGTGGGATCTTGAAAGGCTCCAGTAATGCAGCCTTGAGTTTGACCCAGACTGTAGATTACATGTTAGGTGAACCAATCTATGAGATGATACCCTCAAAAATATGGCCACATTAGTCCTCAAAATGGTAATGTTTGGCAATATCATTGAATCACATCAGGAATTATATTTACACACATTTTGATCCAGGCAGATTAGGAAAGGCCACAAAAAGATTCCCATTTTGAGTGGGTTGAGAAAACATGGAATGAAAAAAACTGGTTTTAATTCTGGAATGCTTTTTCTCCTGTTACTTTTACTACACACTTTTAGTAATCTATAACAATCAACAATAGGTCTGAGATTAGCTCCACTGGTTGGAGCATGGTGCTAATAATGCTAAGGTCATGGATTTGATCCCTGTACAGACCATTCACTTAAGGGTTGAACTCAATGATCTTTCTGAGTCTCTTCCAACTCAGACTATTCTCCAATTCTGCAGCTGTTTTCAGAAGATTTGTCTCTGCAAACTGCACCTCTTATCTATCCGATAGCATCTGAAGGGGCAGTAAGTGATTTCATAAGGAAACAAGAATCACGCCCTCTGCTATGAAGAGATTTTTAGTGTAAAAAGGGGATGTCAATAGATGAGGAGTACAATTTAACCTTGCTCAATGTGAGGAGTAGAAAATGAACTAAACTGATGATCTTTTTCCAAAGAATGTACTCTAAAGTCCTTTCTGAGGCCACAGCTGTTTAAAGTACATATGTATGTAAGTACTTGTTCAAGAATTCTGCTTTACTGCTTCATAACAAAGCAGTAGACAGAAACAACGTACCTTAACTAACCTTCTGTAGACTTGTATCAACACAAATCATAACAGTTCTGGATCTTGTACCCACCTTAAAGTCATACCGGAAGAAAAAGAAGATTCCTATAAATAGGAATTAATGGAACTAAATGTAATAAACAATGTCTTAACTTGGATTGTAAACATTGCAGAGGAAGATTTTATCAGCTGCTAGAGGAATTAATGCATAAAAGTTGAAAAACTCTGGTGACAAACTTCAGATTAGCAGCTGTAAGAATAATTCTCTGTGGGGTCAACCCTCCACATTACCAGGATATGCACCACCACCCACAATTCTTAAAGAAAGACTAAAGTCCTTCATTACAGTGCACGTGGCCAGTTTATTACACGACAGCTTTCAACAGGAAATCCTGGTAAAATTCTGTGGTCTGATGATTAGCCAAAATTTTTACTCTGGTCAAGTCTGGAGTAAAAACTACACAAAATACCAAAAATTATGGTATATAAACCTCAAGAGAAAAACAGAGTATTTTGCATAGAAAAATAGAAAACACCAGTGGAAAGAAAGGCAGTATTTCAGCAGAGCCAAGACTTGCCAAGCCTTGCAAAGTTTCAAATGAGCAGATTTCAGCACCTCTCTGGGTAACCTGTTTCAGAAATACAATACCCTCCTAATGGAGTTTTGTCTAACATCCCTTCTGAAAAATGATATTCCAAGTACCAACAGATTAAATTAATTCACTAATCAAAGCCTCCAAGAAAGAAGCTAGGAAGATCAAAATTATTGTTTCATAGTGTTTGAAGAGAATCCAGAGAGGCTGAACAGCTCACAGGGATCGACACTATATACAACATTCACATAGCTGACTTGCCACAAATTGTGGTGAGAAACATCTGAGGATTTTAGAACTTACATCCTAGAACTTTTAAGAGTATGGTTCTTCTGGGGAATATGTCAAATTGACTTCTTTGTTACCATACTGAGCATGATACATATCAGTAAGTATCTATAAGCATAATGCATATCTCTGTATGCATTTATACAGCGTCTCCAACATGGACACATGAAGATGTTCATTAGCAAGAAAATGTCTGTCAAAGCCCTGGAGTTGTGTGCTTTGAACAGACAAATGAAAAATTTGAACGAAAGCATTTTATTTAAACTACTTTATCAATTTTGGTAGCCCCTAAGACATTATGTGTTTATCTCTAAAATGAAATAAACCTCTGTGGAAATATTAATTTGTAGGTATTAGGGTTTGAGGACATATGGCTCCAGCCAGTATTTTTAATACGAAAAGGCATTCTTAAAGCTTCAGAGTGTTACTAAGGGGAAAAACACCCTGAAAAGGTACCATAAGCAATTTCATAGGTAAGTGCTGATAATAAATATGTCAATGCAACTAAGGGTTTGAATACTGCAGTCTGGTGTAACATCATTTTCCATGACTGCAACTCTACACTCCCCTTTACATGGAAAGAAAAGTCCACCATAAGACTGAAGTTAGCAAGACTTCCTAAATGTTGTAGTCATGTTTCCATGTCTGCACTGCTCTAATAATATAGCTGGAGAAAACTACAGCTGCTTGTGGCATGACACAAAGCATGGAAGAAAGCAGAAAAGTATACAGGGAAAACTCGTGTATTCTTTGGTGCAAGGTGCTCCCTCAGTAGGTTGAATGAGCACATAAGCAAAGGACCAAGCGCCACTAAACCGCTGCACTGTGTGTCTGCACTACAACTGTAGAGCAGTGTAGAGATGGTAGAGATGGCTGAGCTGGCTTTATATGAGCTTGCTCAAATGCTGGGCAGGGTCAAGCTGCAGACCAGCCTGCCAAGAAGGCTGGGTAAGCCCTTTGCTCATCTCCAGACCTTCATCTACACTTAAACTGACCCCAGTATCTGAGTGTGCTCAGCGCATTTCTACTGCACGCTGCAGACACAAGTGCAAACTTGTCTTTTACAGTGAGGAACCAGTCAAGTCTAAAAGGAGCTGGGATTCTCCTCCACAAAACATGGCAAAGAGCTGACTTGACTTATCTATACACAGTCATATTAATGAATGTCTAATTAAATCTAGCACTTTGGAAAGGTCAATAAACACTGTTGCCATTGGTGAATTTTCATTCATGACTACCGAAATTTGCTAAGAAGCTTACTTTTTCCATGAAAGGATTACCAACGAGAGAATACGGCCAATTTTTTGTGATTTACTAAAATAGTGAGTCTAAATCATTTGATCAGATCATAGCATTACATTTCTTCTGAAAATTCTGCTTTTCTACAAAGGACTAAATTATATTTTTAACCTGAACAGAACTTACAGTAATACAGAGACTGAGGATTTTTACTGGAATCTAATCATGCAATCTGATTTGAAAGGCAGTCTCTGGGAACTGGGCAAGGGTATAAGCACAATGTGCTTGTGTGCCATGATAATGACAGTGTACAAGTCACCTGAAGAGTCAACTGGAAAAGACCTATATGAGGGTGGGGATGGGGGGGTTGGGTGGTGGAGAGGAAAGGTCTTGGAGGCGTGTGTAGGATTATCTGATTATTTTCCTTCTGGGCACACACATAATTAAGTATAACATGCATAATTAAGGAATATAAAATTTTGCTTCTCCTTGTATTTGGCTTGATGGAATTGAGTATTCTACCAACATTGGTTAGTGTTCCTACTTTAGGAAGGGTAAATGAACTAAGCAAATCTGCTTCTGATAAGCAGTCTTGTACGTGTATATCCAGTACTCTGGTTACTCATATAAAGAGTTGCTTCCTTTGCAGATTTTTGCTTCCATTGAATCCTTGGCCAGGAGAAGAACCTGAAGTATCAGAAGCTGCCATTTAGGTAGTGATGCAAAGTGTGCTTCATTCCCATTTCATACCAATTACAGACTTCACTGGCAATCTTCAGAAGCTTTTAATTTTAAATTAGTTTCTGAGGAAAAAATATTGTAAACAGGTGGAGGTTAATAGCTTCTGACTATAAAACCACATATGCTAAATCTAAAGGTTTTGCTGTGTATGCAGACATTGCCTGTTAAACAATATACTAAAATGGTCCAGTTCTCTTACATCTGAAGAAAAATGAGTAACACTGAAGAAGTGAAAGTCATGAGGAACACCAAAAAAGTTGTAATTAAACACAGAGTTGGTAAGTACCAGCTCGTGGTGAACTGGTCATTTTGTATTTCTACAGCCTTTTTATAACCCATCCTCAAGAGTAAAGAGAGCACTTTGAATGAAGCGACTTTGAGCCCTGAAAAACTCCATAAAAAATATTCAGCATGGAGATGAGGACACAATCTCCGGCTGAAAATAAAACCCAGCTGCATACTGCCAGAAGCTGGAAGGGTATACTGAGAGAAATAAGGTTGTATGCTTCTCTAGTATTTAAACATTTTACCCAGGCCTCTGCCATTAGCCCATATCACAAATAAGACGCTGGAATAGACAAATCTCTGCTCTGAGTCCCTAAGCCATTCTTAGGTTCAAAGGGGAGAGAATGTGGCCTGTCTTTTACTCAATCAGATTTGCAGCATGAGTAAATATGCAAAATGTGTTGCCTTTCATTCTGGTCTCATTCACCGGTTCATTCACCCTTCACTGTTCTGCCTGTGTGAAGCCTAATTAATTCTCTTACAGAGGCAAAATGAATGTGACATCAATGCCATTGACCTCTAGCTCCTTGCTCCTCTGGACACATACCCACTTCTTTAGGCTCCTAAATCTAAGTTGTTGGACAAAAGTGCAGTCACAATCTGCCACAGCATGCAACTCTGAAATTAAAGGCAAAGCTTAGCACTAACGTCATTTTGTCTTTTGACTTTGTATTGTCCATTTTGTTTGACTTTCCAGAGGTAAGCAGTGGAATATAAAGGACTATTCTCTCCTGGGAATCAAAGAACAGAAAAGTGCAGGGAGCTCCTTTTGCAGACTTGATGATGAAGATCTCACCGTAAATTCTAGTCAGAATGGGTGCTCTTAAGTCCCATTTACCTTATGGATGATGGTGGATGACTACCTCAGCACTGTGCCACACCAATATAAACAACCAGAGCTTTAATATGAAGCCTCATGGTATAGGTATGTCCCCAAACACAAAAGTATGAAGCCAGGAGCAGGATCCTGCCTGCCAGAGCCTCCCAGATCTCTGCTCTCCCAACAGAGCCCCTCCTTAGTGCACAGTGCAAAAAGAGTGTGCATATGGCTCCCTTGCTTTAGTCGTCAGCCTTGCAGTCCCTGTCACTTGACAAGCTCTGGCAAGCAAAGTCCTACACCAACATCCAACCTCTCATTTGAAACAGAACAGGAAAACGTCACTCAACCAGCAGACAATGGGAAGAAAAAGCTTTGATACACCAACTTAGTAAAACTCAATGTCCTGGTTGTAAATCCACTGTAATCCCATGTTATCAGAAGGAATTCCCACTTGTTTGAGAATGAGGAAGCTTTCTGCTCTACTCTTATCCTCCCTAACATATACACTTCCCCTGCTACTTTGCTTTCCCTGTACAGTACTGCAGCACAGGGAAAATCGTGAAACTGAATTGCTGATAACATCACACCTTTAACAAACTTGCTGACTGATGGATTCCTACCAGAGTCTGTGCTCTCTGACCAAGCTTTAAATTTAGAAAGGCAAGCATGTAACTTGACTGAAGGAAACATTATCTAATAACTGATTATATTATTAGATAAGTACCTGAAAGAAGCAAGAGAGGTAAAGAATAAACTCACCATCTTTAATAATGGAGTGTTGCTCTAAGAAAGAAAGAGGGAAAAAAAAAAAGAAAGAAGGAAAGAAAAAAGAAGTAATAATTTTACTATTCCAGTCTATTACCAGAACATGCTATCATATCACATCATCAGGATGGTCATGAAGAGAGGAAAAGCATATGCATGGCAATGTCAACTTAAGATATAGGGGAAAAATGTTTCTAGGATTTCAAGCATCCATTAAGTACCATCTGATATTTGAATAAAACTCTGCTGGAGTGAAACTGTGCAACTGCCAGAGATCACAAACCCTAACTGCAGCACAAAACAATGGAAACTGTAACCCCACTGGGAAAAACCATATTAAACAAACACATACTACCATCAATGTTTCTAGTGGTTTTTCTCTCTGCAAATACTGTACAGTGTCCTGATCCCCAGAAAAATGGAAACTGTTCTTTATTTACTCAAAGCTCTTTGGTGCTTGGGTCTGCAGAGAAAACAGACCAGATCTCTGAGGAGGATCAAAGACCGCCAGACAAGCCTCTGGTTTGGATTTAGCCTCTTTCATCACATTCTTGTCCCAGCTGCTTGTTCAGTAAAAGTGACTCCCTCCTCTCTCATTACACTACCCATTTTCACAGGAGACAGTCCCTTTGACTATATTATCTCCATTTTGTACCAAATGTCTCTCTTTTTCCAAGCAGTCCAGCGTGCCCCCTCATGCTCTGCCACAGCCTGGAAGTGCTGCAAGTGTGGGAAATGCCGATACACACCTCCATGAGCCACCCCTTGCATCAAGCTGCAATAGCTGTGATCAAAAGGCCACCTCAAAGCCCCACCTTTGTGGCACAGGGGTGACTCTGCTATGTGCCACAGGGCACCCTCACCTTGGGCCAGCCCTACTCAGTGACTGGGGGCATCAAGGGAGGCCAGGTACTGCCCACCAACCACACTGCTCTCTCTCCAGTGGCTTTCAGTTTGTCTGGGAGATGACTGGAAGTGTATTTGCACTGAGGAAAATTCCTGCTTTGATAAATGGCCCACAGTTTTATCGTGCTTATTCTAAGAGGAATTAACACCAAATTTCCAAGCCCATAGTATTTCACATCGCCTGTGGAGAGAATCCCCAAGCAACCTTACTGGAAGCACTTGTTTCGTCTATTACTTATTTAACTGCCATTGACAGAGACAAGTCTCCAGGGAAAATGGTATTTCGCAGGAACTTGAATTTTACTTAAGTCAGTTGTGACAATATTTAAACGAACTTTAGCCTATTGAGAGTTTTGGGTCTCTCTTCCATATAAAAAAGTAAGCTTATTAAAATAAAATTATTGTAAAGCGTGGTCACATAACAGTCAGTGTATAAAGACCATATAAAAAAATCCCAGACATCCTTTAGTTGTGGTGGTTTAGCTTCTGGAAAAGTTTTTGGGTTTTTCTTTCAGGGTTTTTTGGTTTCTTGTTTCAAGCCAAAAATCCACACTTCCACACTCAGGGCACAACAAAGGCCTCTGAAACTGAAACAGAGGGACAAAAGTGACTTTCTTTTTAAAGACCTGGTAGTTGACAGGGAACTACTATGGAAAACAGATGAGAAACACAGGCTCCAACAAAGCTGTGTGAAACAGGCAGTCTCTGTTTGCTGCCAGACAAAATGGCAGGCACATAGAAGGGTGCTTTTTCTTTTTTTTCCCTGGGAGGATTATCCTGTCCATACCCATCCAAGGTCTGCAGACCCTTAGGAGGGGGCAGCTGGCCCCCATAGCTGGGCAGAATTCATGGGCACTGGATCTGGGCATATGAGAGGGACAAAGCAGCTTGGCTGCAAACTGTGTGCAAGACAGCACAAGCACACAAGGGAGGATAGTTGCAGGGATGTGAAAAAAAGCTGGCCCATGGATAACTTAGTCATTGACAAGCAGCTGGGTTGCAAGCTGGGTGGGACCAGTTCCCACAGAGTTCCTAAACAGTTTTTTTTTAACAGGAAACCAAAGCTAATACCTATTTTTGCCAAACGGTTTAATCAAAAAAGGAAGAAACATTAGTTTTACAGATTGTTCATCCAAGTTCTTCCCTGAAAAGCACTCATTATCTGCATACTTCAAGATGAGTCACCAGTGGCCTGCTATGTCTGCAGAGCAAACAAATTGAAGAGCCAAACCTGTTTCAGGGCATCAGGGAGCAGCAGTTGCTAAAGGGATAGTTTAGCACTGGCACAGGTTACCAAAGGAGTCTGTGCAATTCCCATCCTCATAGGTTTTTAGGCAGACAAACAGCTGCTAGAAATTGTAGGCAGGTGTAAATCAGGAAGGTGCATATCTCAAACTCTTATGGCTCTCTACAGCTATGAAAAGACCTTTCAGGAAGACATTTTACACTTCATTATCAGCCACAAGTGAAAGCAAAAAAAAACCAAAACCCCACATTTTATTAATTTACAATCACTCAGAGCACACAGCAATAACTCTGACTTTGAGTAATTATTTTTGCTGCTACCCAGAAATTATGTTCATGGAACAAGTGTTCATCCAGGATTTGCCTATATTAGACTATGTTTCTACCTGCCTGTGTAGAGGCTCTACTATGGTGGACATAACATATTTGAGCAGACCCAGCCTCCATCCAGTCTTGAGTTGAACATTTGAGGACAGGGAAACTTCAGTAACTAAAATTAAAAAAAAAAATTTATCCTTTAGAGCCTAATTGACAAGGAGCTTAATATTATTAGCAGAGATGACAATGTATGAAGCTTTACCTTCTGTACAGAAAAATGACATTGGTTTTGTTAATTGGGTAATGATGCAGCAAAGCCATTGGATCTTGATGTATTTACATAGTAGCTGGACAATTACAACATCAAGGGTTTGGATTAAATATTTGCGAGATCACTTTACCCCGCAGATGCTGGCAATATTCAGGATCTGCTAATAGAAATGGAATTGCACTGCATGCAGAATAGATGGCCATATATGATTTACAATAATTACAGAGTAGCTTGAGTTATAAACAGCTTGTTTAAGGAATTGTTCTTTGGAACTTCATCCCCAATTTCTTTTTTCTTTGCATTTCTTGGTGACCTGTTTCTTTCAGAATAAAGATATTACGGGGACAAAAAAGCAGTGATCAGCCTCCAGAAAGCATTTATTTGCACAAAGATTTTAGCAGTAAAAGACTATTGATACTGCACCCTGGCTTCTGCAGAAATAAACCTGTGGAGTTTTTCATCATGACTTCTGTAATGACTTAAATATGAATAGCAAGTGATGAAACAAGCAAAAAGTCACAAATATTATTTGGGTTTTATCTGGTCAGTCTAATCTGAAAGTCTTTATGCTGGGTCAATGACTTCTGACAGAGACCAACATTGTTTGTCATGAAAGAGTCATAAACCCAAGTGATATTCTGCTATAATTCAGAATTGGGTAGCAGATGTGCCTGAAAAGCATAGTTGAAGAAACCTTCATATGAGCTTGGCTTGCTCTATTGCCCTATTTACCAGCTTGCTTTGGACATACTCAGACTTTGTACAATGCTTACTTCATAAATTTACATTTTACAATACAGGAAAAGCCTGCATGGTGGGATATAGTGTATAAGAGGTAACTGAGAAATTCAGGAAGTCTACAGGAAGACCTGCAAGCCACACGGGAAGAAACAGACATCCATGAATATAGTCAGATTGCTGTGAGAGCTTGGTGGCACAAGAAGTAACCTTAGTTCACTTCTTCCCTCATCTCCCTGAGTCGTCACATCTGCTTTGCTTTTAGAAATCCTCATCCCCAGTCTTTGAACCTGTTCAAAGTACATGGCATGTTTGTTTTTAATGGACTGGCATATCACCTTTGTTATGTAACGCTGTGAGTTCCTCGTCACAGGAGCAGTAGCAAGCTGGTGATGCAGTGGACCCCACTTCCCCCAAGCTAAAGAAAGAAGCCAAAAGAACTCTTGCACTCTACAGCTCCTGCTCTAGGAAATAGCCTTTTAAGGGAGAGTTGTGGAGCTGAAATGGTCCAACTACACAAGAAATGGTATCATGAGTAAAAGCTGAAAGGGTGGGTGTATTTGCCAGCCATTGCTGAACTAAAGATAGAAAACTTTGCTTACGCATTGACCCAGAAGATCTGAATACATGAAAAGAAGGCATTTTCCACTGCCTGCAAAAGGAGAAATTCTGGAAGAAGGGCTTGATGCCAAATATTTTTCTAAGCTTGGTGTGTCAGAAGGGCTCTGGCAAGTGCCTTTAGAAAAACAGCTCATGTTTGCACATATTCACCAACCTTTTTGGGAGACAGTTTCTTCAGACTGCCAGTTGGATTGTGCTTGGCACCTGAGACATTTTGCTGGAAAATACAACATGTTTTTGTTGCTGTAGAAGGTGGTAAGGTTTACAAAGCTTATGTTTTGGTCTGAGGAAAAACAGTGGAAGTGCATGACTGGGGACTTCAAGTAGAAGGAGCTGACACTTCTGGCTAAAGCTAAATAAGTAGAAGTATAAACTCTCTCGAATGAAAATAACATACTTGTGAGAAAAATTAACACAGTGAGGAATACGAGCAGATTATACTACAGCTGAGGGCATCACAAACTTGCCTGGTTCAACTAACAAGGAAATGGAGCATAGTTTTAACAGCATCATAAACTATATAAGGACATTTATGCATAATTTAGCTTTAAAATAATGTTTCTGATTCACTTGGGAGTGCATCCCTTGCAGCTTTGATATCAGGAGTTCAGGTAGCTATTCAAGACTGGGCCACAGCCTATCACAAATACAGCACTTTTTGAAAAGATAGGGATGTTTGCCTATGCCTAAGTAAATATTTCTATACCAGGATGCAACTCTGCACTAGGAAAGATGGGTTGGGGTTTTTTTAGAAATGAGAAGCTGCAAAGCAATACAGATCTGCCTTGACTGAAAGCAATGGTCTCGAGCATATCTTTCAGTAGTATGATAGCCTGAAGGTCCTCACACAACTTCCTTCCTAATACTATCAGAGTGCCCAGTTTTCTCACATATCTGCAGGGTGGAACACGCCCTTGAGTTGTGACTTTTTGTCAGCTGTGCCAGCAGACAAATTCCAAGGGTTTACCTGTTGCTGTTATTTTTATGGTGGGCTGCTTTGACTTAAGGATCACATTAACTGATAAAACCTTGCTATGAATACAGGGCCTTGTATGAATCCTGTCTGAGATCTGCTTGGATTTGGATAGAAAGAAGGCTCAGGGCTCTTGCAGTATAAAGACCAGGAAAAGTAGGAAAAGGCAATAGAAGAGAAAGTTCACTTCTATTAAAATCACTGTGTGTACCTACTGTCATGTGAAACTCAAATTTAACCAAGTTGCAGATTTTTATGCATAATGCAGCATCTGTCTTCACTGATCTCCTCATTTCCAATTTCACTTAAAAACATGTATAATCTGTTTGAATTCTCAGTTACACAAGCACTGGAATACGTCTGGCACACTGCTCCTAAGAAAGCCAAAAACCCAAGTATCGCCTGTATGGCGCCTGCGTGTTCCTCACGCGGTGCCCAAGGGCAGTGCCATGGATAACGCCAAAGCAAATAGCTTTGGAAGGGCTTTAACATTCTTTAACATTCCTTGTATAGATCAGCAACACGTGTTTTGGTATCATTTGCCATGGTCTCAATTGCAACATTCTTTTTTATGTAATTGTAACACAGTTGATCATTTGAATTTGTGGCTGGTGAGGAGGGATCCCCTCAGAAGCATTGAGGAAAAGAGCTGTGCAAACACTGAATTGCAAAGGAATGAGTCAGGGGTGATTTTTCATGTACACTAAGTAATAGGGAAAACTTGAACTGGACATATACCAATAACTATGTTTTCTAAAATAGGTTCCTTCCCCTAAGGGGGGAAAACCCTAAGACCAGCTCTTTCACAGACATGTTCAACAGTAGGAACCTAATTTACATACATAAATACATGCATTACGTATTAATGATGCTTGTAGCCTACTTCTCCAAATTGAGCACACAAAACAATACTCAGTTATCGGATATCTCAAGACCTGAACTCCTACTCCCAAGACTAGGTTACAAGTGTGTACTGTTACATACAGGAAGTGTACATGTCCCATAGACGAAAAGTTTTTATCAATGAAAAATGAGCATACACAGGAGTAAGACTATGAAACAGGATGGAAACTGGCATAGGCTGGAGATCCAGATCCAGCAGCAGAAGGCTACAGCTGGCTTCTCTAAGACTTACTCCCAAATAGTACTCACTCACCTGTAATCACTGAGAAGCACCAGAGCTTTTCAGACTTGCTCAACAATGTGATTTTCCTACATCATAAGTCAATCATCACAGACACTACATTAACATCAAGTTCTTAGTGGGGAAATCAGATAGCTTAGAGCAACCAAGCCCTAAGGCCTCTGCATCCCCTCAACCCTCCACCTGAGTTGTGAAAAGTCTTGGTTTCGCTTTCCAGCTTGCCTGACCACTGCCATCACCAGCAGACATGAGCAATGCGTTCAACACGTACATGAACAGGTCCTCACCACGCAACTGACTGCTAAAAACCTCACCACCAAAACGTAGGATTTCTGGCCTTCAGCTCACAGCTGAGAATAAAACTGTACTAACAGGATTCTCCTCAAGTTTTCCTTGCCAAAGCAGAGGTCAGCCCACAAGACCTGCCTTGACACCTGCTCTAACAAGCGCACCCATGAGACTAGCTAGCACCACAAAAACTGGCTCTGCAGCGGGAGGCACGCCTGTTTGCCCAACAAATGGCAAATACTCCCAGAGCTTTCCGCCCAGCCTTCAAAATGTAACACACCACTCATACTGAAGTGCTACATTTTGTATTTCCTTGCATTTGGTGATCCTCATATGTCTTTTTTTCAAACACAGCCTTTGCTTGCTGTACCTCAATATCAAAAATTTTGGACATGTTGCTAAAACATAACAGTATCCCCAAAATTAGTGTGTTTCTTCTTGTTCTCACATTTTTCCGTGTCCTGTAAACTTAATCTTAATCACATTTTTTTCTTCTCTTTTTTGGCCTACATAACAATATTTGGACAGTAATAAATACTGCATGTTTTACCCATGAGTAATTTTGTAACGGGGTTTGAAAATCTTGGGACAAACTATTTTTAATTAGCAGATGTTACATGGCATATTCTTTATAGCAGGTACTTTGGCATATTCTTTCACAAGAGGTACATTTCCACTACCATGTCTTTCATCTCAGGTGGTTGTCAGGCTCTGTTTAAGGAATTATTGTGAAAAAAGGTGCACATAGCACAGTCCTGCAGCTTTCTGCTCAAAGTGGTAGGTAAATTATGTCAACAGAGATAGTAAATGGATAGTTTACTTTTTCAAAATATTTTCTCTTATAAGAGCAAAAACTTTACATCATCTAGGTCAGCATTTCCCATAGGGCCAAAACAATCCTGAAAATTCTGTGAATTGCTGAGGATATTAAACAGTCAAGATAAGATTACAAAGAAACAATGCAGCCATTTTGAGCCGAGCTTTCCCACAGTGAAAGGTTCAGTGAGGCCCAGCTGGTTGTTTTGACTTCAGAGACTGACTCAGGGATTGGAAAGTTGGACACCAAGGGTGGAGCAGAGAAATTATTTGGCAGGCAAAAGGAAAAAAATTAACCTTTTTCAGTCCACATGCTGAGTACTGCAACTACCAGTCACTGCAACTGCAACTACCAGCTAGCTTCTGTATAAATCTGGATTTAATAGCATGCAAGAGATTATAATTCCGCTTTTTTTTCTCCTACTTTGTTTGTCTTCTGTCTTAAACTGGAGGTCTGGAAGCAGTTTATATACACTGTGTATTTTTAGGGGGCCCAATCCTGTTGAAATGTCTCAGTACCTTGGAAGAAGAACTGCTATTTTGTTTTCTTCCTTACGTGGCATAGGATCTGCTCACTTCCGCTGCTTTCCTGAACAAAACACGCTGGATAACACAGAGATGCACTCCGAAACGCAGGCACACTGCTTTCACATAATTTGACTGCTGCTCCTGGCTGGCTCTGGAGCGAGGGATGGGGGCACAAGGGGGAGTGCCGCCGCTGGGGAGGGCTGCGATGGCAGCCGGGATCCCTGGCAGCCCTCGGGACAGCGGGGCAGCTGCTGGAGCCCGGAGGGGGGAAGCTGGAGCGGGGATCGCCGCCAAGGCGAGCCGGCCAGCTCCGCCGTGCCCTTCTCGCTGGCTGGAGAGCATCTGGGTGCCACAGCTGCGAGCAGGGCTGCCGCTGCATCCCCAGCACACACCAGCGAGCAGGAGGCCAGCAGACACCTTGTCGCTGATTTATAGGCACCGCTTTGTTGTGCATTCCTGGTGCCTGCGGGATTCTGCTGACTTTAGGCTTGCTTAACTCCCGCTAAGATCAGCAGCAATTTAGCCTTCGTTGAGACCACAATCCCAGAGCCTCCAAGAGGGAATATCGACAGACGGTGCCAAACCACTTGGTATTCTGTGTTTAGAAGGCTGCACAGGCTGGTGTATACAGCAGAGGGGAGTAATTCAGGGTGTATTTATTGCTGTAGCGTGACTCTCACAGGGCTATCTAACCTCCTAGTGCGTTGGCTTGCCCAGCTGGGGAACACGGGCTATGATGGGGGTGAATTCCCATTTGGAAAGCGTGTTGAGATACTTCAGAGAGGCAAACAAATGTTTCTACAGAGTTATTGTTCTCTGAAGAGAATTATTACTTTTACAACTGAGAACTATCAGCTTTAAACAGATTTCTGTCATAGCCTCTCTCCTCTTGCAAGTGAACTGTGGTTTTTTTTTATACTGAGGAAGCCTCAAAGGCATTATTAGTAACATGTTTTCTTTCCTCTTTCTAAAATCCCACTTTTCAGTTTTCTTTCACTATCCCATCTCAGGTTAGTGACTACTGACAAATACTATCAACACATCTTGACAAAGAATAAAGTTCTGTCTAGAGCCATTTCACTCCCTCCAACATGTTGAACTAAGAAAGCTGAAGCAGAAGCGGGGGTGGGGGAAGAAAGAGAGAAATTAGAAACATTTCCAAACATAACATAAAAGGTCTTGCCTTAAGACCATGGATTTCCTTTTTGGTACTTTCAAAGAATGTGTCTTTAGTTCTCTTTGGCTGTGTGACCAACAGTTGTGGGGTGTGTCTGTGGTTTTCTTCTCTTCACAGTAACTCTATTGTTCAGAAACTGCAGCCAATTTATGGAAAGAGGTGGAATGTTTATGTAACTTACTTTGCTTTAGACAAGAAATAAAAATTTAAAAAAAGACTGGTGGAGGAAGGCCAGTAAAAACAGGATTTTTCTTCCTTTCTGGACACAGATGTTGGGAGGAAAAAAAAAAGCTAGTTCTGTCTTCACATTAAGCTAAACAGCATTTCCATTTTTAGATTACTTTTTTAATTAAGTAGGTCAGAAAAACAAAATCAGGCACTAGATTAGTGCTATAATTTACTTGTTTCAAAATGTGCCATGTTTGAGAGTTATTCTGTTGACATGCTTACAACACCATAAACTGAGAAATAGATATATTAGGGTCAGATGATACCCCTGTTGCCTAGACTGCTGTGTCCCAAACATATAGTTGGCAAGTACTGCTAGACTGCAGATGGCAAGTGTCTCTTCACAACCAGACTGGAGCTTCCTGCCATTTCCAAATTAGCTGAGCCACAAATACAATTTCCAAATTGCAAACCAGAACAAGGTAGCCAAAAGAACACATCTTCTTACTTATGTGTGCCCACTGCCTGTATTGCAAAAGTGGACAAGTTAGCATCACTGTGTTTCTGCCGTATCTATCCAGTACCCCAATGCCTTGCTTGAACTCTTCTTTAACTGCAGTATCTATCTAAAAACTTTAGGTCAAATACATCTTTTCTAGATGGACAAAACTTCCATTTACTGAAAAATTTACGATTAAATACAGAGGATCACTAAAGCCCAGGCCATCCTCAGGTGGACATTCAGGTGAATTTATAAGCTTGGGCCTGACCTTTGCCAGGCAGGTGCAACTCACCTGAAGCCAGCAAATTTACATCAGAAGTACCTCAAAATGAGGTATTGAATGCAAGAAACAACTTCCAGCCATCACTCAGCACCATCATAAAACATTTTCTCCTCAAAGCTTAGTACCACCAGCATGAAACCAAGTGGGCATGGAGCCAGGCTGTGCAGACACCAGTACTGCCGGTACTGGCAAGAAAATAAAAAAAAATNACAGAAGTCTCACACAAAAAAAACCAACATGGAAAATATTATAAATAGAAAACAGAATGGAATTAGGTGGCTCAAAAGCCTGAGTGAATGCAGTGTTCTCTTAAGCCACAAAAAATAGAGTTTGAGAGACACTGAGGAAGCTGCCCCTGCCAAAATATTTCAGCTTTGACAGGGAGAACAGTTTCTGGAGGAAGAATTTGTTTCTATAATTATCTGGTTCTTTGCCTCACTAAGACCATCAGTTTATTGCACTTGGCCAATAAAGGCTTCTCCTGTACCAGGAACATCCAAGAGTTTCCACCCTCGCCCAGCACTCAGGTGGCGGAAAACCCTTAACCTATTCCCGAACCCATAAGCCTTTCAATTGCTCTGGAAGGCAGGGCTGCACCAGCACAAGCGAGGGATGGAAATGATTCCAGCAATATTATTCAACTTGAAACCCCCACTCAAGTATGCAGAGAGTTTATTTGACCCAACGGGCCAGATCGAGCTGTGATTGCGTTACCTCTTCGCCAACTGCAACAGAATTGCACAAGCATGAGCAGAGTCTGGTCCAATAACAAGTAATTTGCCATATGGAAGCTACTGAGCAGACATCTGCAGGACACTGGAAGTGCTTTTCTATATACAGTGCTGAGTGCTACAGTTGTGCATTCCACAGAGACTCAGCTTGCAGAGGGATAGAAATGAAACATTATTTAGGGTTCTGGTTTCTTGGCCTTGAAAACTGAAATCTGAAAACAATTAAACCCCAGTGCCATACCAAATCAGTTATGCAGTCATTCCTGGATTTTCCCATGGAATTTTTACATAAGAATTAGAGTGTGTTCGCTGCAAACTTACACAGACTCAAAGAACTGCGCTGGTCAGAGGCAGACCAGCTTATAGATGAGTTTCAGGAGTCTTTGCAAACCTATGTAAAAATCAAAGGCATACAGAAATACACTACTAAAGACTACTAGACATTTCATGACAACTCACTCATTAAAAGCTCTATCATGCCTCACAGCTTGTCCCTGAGAGATGGTTTTCCACACCCTCCTATTCAGGCATTGCTTATCTTCTGTGTCACTGCAGACTTCCCTTTCCAGCCCACCTAGACAATCCTTTCCAGCCCACAAATTGGGGCACTGGAAATACCCTTTCCAACCCTCTTGGAACACCTTTCAGTCATGGCATTGCTGGGGGATGGAGCAAGCCCAGTGCTTTTTCAAGGAATGAGCAACCTTTGATGATAGGTTGGCCGCTGTCCAGGAACACACAACGAAGAGGCTCCCTGCAGCTTTCTCAGCTCTTTGTGCCCGTGTAGCAGCTGGGCAAAATCTGGTCTCACAATGGTGTGTCTGTATTGACACCACCAAATCCAGTCCTAGTGGGACTAGGGAAACACCATCCAACTGAAGGTCAAGCTTTGAATTATAATGGTGCCCTCCAGTCTCTAGTTATCTGAATCAGCTGCTTCCCCCTTCACTCAGAGCACTGTAGCTAATGTTTCTTTATCCAATTTAAAGTCTAATTGCCTTTAGAAAATGGGATTTCTGTGATTCTTTCGGAAAAGTGAAACTTTTGCCTATGCAAGAATGAAAAAGACAGCATATCCATCAGGCAAAAAAGTCAGGCTATCTAGTCTCTTCAGTTTGCCTTCATTGCAGTAGGCCTGATAAAAACTTCTTGTGAACACAGCTGTGAAAGTGAAGGTCTCTGGTTATTTCCTGGTACCCTGATAACGCATTTGATTCTCTTCCCTAGCCTGTTCATGAGTACCAAACCCATGGTAACACTCACCAGATTTAATGACAGATGTTACTTACAACTGACCTGTAGAAGAGTGTTGGAGGCTCACCCAGATCTGAGGTGTGGACACAAAGGTGGGAAGCATAGAGTCACCATGGCGGTCTTGGGGGGGAACCTTTTCCATTTTGAGCCTTTCATGGTTAATCCAAAGCCTTTCTTTCATTGAACCAAGTGTTGTCATAATTTTCACTGCATTAATCTCTAGAGTTCAAATCCCTTTTTTAACATGACACTTTGGATGTGACATGACAAGTGTTAATATTCATTATTCTACAAAGCTATAAATATACTGCGGTACAGCAACTCACTACAAAGGACAAGACCAAAATTATTTCCTCAGCCCTGTGCTTACATTCAGATCTGCATCACAGATACTGTTTTTCACATACTGAAATGCTTCTCTTGCACTTATTTTGGCACTAAAATTCACTCACATACTTTTATTTTAATGGCTACTTATAAAATTAAATTAAAATAGTCAAACTTTCCAGTTCTCAGTAGGCAACTTGCACACACACATTGACATTCAGCCTATACATCATTATCCTGTTGCAGTGCATGAAGAAAAGCAGTCATTTCAGAAGCTGCTGGAGTTTCCCTACTGAATTTTTCCTACAGAGTTTTTTTCTAGCAAGATCTTACTTGCAAAGTGTTTTCCCATCAGAGGCTTGCCAGGTTTTTGGGGCAATGCTGAACAAAGGTCTTACCACCTTTGTAACACTAAACAGTATTTAGTCTCTTTCATAAACTTGATAGCCTGTAAATCTGAGATGGCCCACACCCTCTGCATTCCTATGTCGAATACTAACAGCCTCTTCTTTAATTACAAGGTGTGGCATTTCTGGACAAGAGACAGCTAATCCTCCAGACGTGCGTTATTTACATTTACCCTAGAATTTCTCTTTTATGCAAAGCTTTGGCTCTGAAACTGCCAAGGTTAAACCACTCCGACAAAACTTCTAGCTCATGGCCACACTTTGATGCCATTTTTAATGTTCTAGTTTACTAATGGTTAAGTAGAAGTGTTCTGAATATAAAGGATGCAGATCTAAAAGCTGGGAGGTATTTGGATCCAAGTTTGGTTCATGTTGGTATCTGTTACAAAACGCAACCATCTGCAAAACTTCAACAGCAGCCCAAGCTAACATGTTACTTTAAACCATGCCCAACTGCAGCTGTCTTGGTGAATCGTTAATTAGGAAGGAAAAATAGTAAAGCTCTGCGTTTCTTAAGTAAAACACAGTCAGAAGACAGGCTGGTTAATAGGTATTTGGTGCTTTCAGTCGCCGCAGGTGGGACAGAAGAGCACTGCCCAGGTGTGGGCTCTGGCACCAGCCTTGGAGCCCCCGGCTCTGTACCCCGGCCATGCTGGGCTCAGACAGGCGGGGAGAGCGGGCCCAGCCACGCGGGAATGGCGGGCTCAGCCCTGCAAAGCCAGCAGGGCTCCGGGCCAGCCTCGCCACCTCCGGAAGCTGCAACACACCTTGCCCGTGGCTGCTCAGGGCCGAGGCCGGCCCATTCCCGCAGCAGGGCCGACACTCCTCCTGGGCTGGTGCCTACCCCGTGCTGGGCCGTTTCCTCACCACCCTCTAAGTCTGTCACCCACAGTGCTTCCCACATCCCACAGCTTCAGGAAGTCCAAAATGCCTCGTCCCAGCCTTTCTCCAGCCACACGTGCTTCCTCCCTGCCTTCCCCTGAAATACTTCTGTTCATGAGCTTCTCTCTTGCTGCCGTTTTTTTCACCCTGGGCAAAAAAACCACCCTCCCTTCCTTGCTCCCAGCTCTGAAAAATCCCCACTGATGGTTGGGGCATCTCCGAGTATAACACCATGGGCAGCAACTGACCAGGGGAAACCAGAGAGACTGATTTGGTGGCAAGTTGTGACCTCTGATGGACAAAGATTTCTGACCCTGGCCATGCACACAGTTGACAAAGGTCCCCCTCAAACATCCCTCTCCCCACAGTGGACCCATCCCAGGGTACAGCTGAACTCCACAGACAAGATGGTGGCACCTCAGGGAAAGTGTGTGAGGAAAATTATAAGGTTCCCTGCAGACAGCCAGGTGTGAGAAGGAGGTGGTGCAGGTGCTGAAGCAGAGATTCCTCTGTGGAGACATCAATGCAGCACTGCAGGTCATGGAGAGGACCCACACCAGAGCAAGGGAACAGCATGAGGAACAACGTGTGTCTGAGAGGAACTGTCCCAGACTGACCATAACTCTCATTTCCCACCCCCTGCACCACCTTATGAGGAGGGGGAAAGAGGCAGAGAGGTTGGGAGTGAAGTTGTGCTTGTGAAAAATGAGGGGGAGATGGTCTTGGTTTCTCTTATTTTTTTCCTCACTAACCAATCTATTTTAAGAGATTACAATTAATTGTCCCCATGTTGAGTCTGCTATGCCTATAACAGTAGCTGGTGATACTCATATTTTTATCTTGACCCATGAGCTTTTCCTCATCTTATTTCCTCCCACTGACCTATAGAGGAAGGGAGCAAGAGGATGGCTGGATGGACATCTGGCAGCTGGCCATGGTCAACCCACTGCAATCATACACTGGACCAACAGCAGGAGAGACAGGAGAGAGTAAGGACAAGAGGAGAACAGAGTTATCCTGACACTGCAGCCTGGATCTGGCGCTCATGCTGCTTCCTGATGAATTGGGCCATTATCAGAGGATTGCCCTGCACACAGAGCTCCACTTCAACATGCACTCATCATGAGGTTGAATTTGTGGGCTTGGAAGTTAGTTGGCAAGGGGAAGGCTATCCCTGCCTCCTACCCAGAGACAACCTTCTTAAATAGGACAGGATATTTCCTGAAGCATTGCAGGAAACGTCCACCGAAAAGAATGACCATGAAAGAAATTGGGAACGGCACAGCCCAGTAGGACACAGTATAACTGAAATGACTGTATAAAGGCATCCCTTCTTCGGCCCAAAATACTGTGATGGGGTTTATCTGCCAACTTTTTCTAACCAGTGTATCTCTTGGCAGATGCAGCCAATGCACTGCACTAATGCACTCCTCTGCCCTTTCTACCTAGAACTCCTTTAGCCTGACTTCCAAATCCACTGCTTAAGAACACCAGGCAAACACACAAACTGATTCTTGTCTGTGGCTAAATACAGCAGAAAATGTATTAATGGAAAAAGAAGAAACACCAAAGGAAGATAATCTCTGGACATAGCCCATGCAAAACGTAACTTGCCGTAACAGCTCCAAAAGGCACTACTGGCAAAATACCCTGGCATGTTACAGCATCCTCACAACTTGTATAAAAGCTGTTTTATTGCTGATCTCAGTTTACTCTATTTCAAGGTATAACTGAGTTGTGGGGTTTTTTATGGGTCATCTGACCTCTCCACCAAGTGTTCTGGGCTATGATTATGGCTCAGTAAGTCAGAGCGCTTCCTTTTCTTTTTTTTCCTCCTTTCTTCTATTTTTGCAGAGCTGCTTTCTAGCATTTTATCAGATGATCTGCAGAAGCTGCAGAATGATATGCAATACATCTCCTGAAGCAGTCTATGGATCACCAAATGCTTATTCTTTCTCCTGGAGCCACCAACAATGAGTCAGGGGCTGGGGAATGTGGACAATATTATCATCACTGCACTGTGTCTCAAAACACAGCTGCTTCAACTCCCCCTGGCCTCTCCTTTGCACCCAAAAAACAATACTGTAAGGAAGTGAACCTACATGCAAAACCCGCTTGAAAACTTCAGTTCATGAAGTTTCTGGGTGAAAACAAAATCATGAAAAGCAAAATTAAAGTTACAGTCTTTACAAGCAAAACTGCTTCCTTCCTGTTCCTCCAGCTTCTCCTGCTTCCCATGCTTGACACAGTGAAAAACTCCATGAGAAGCTCATCTGTTCATACCCGGGAACTGCTCATGTTACTAATGTGCATAATGTGGATGCAAAAAATCATCAAGACATTAGTACATTGTTAAACCGTATCCTGTCATATCCACTGTGGGGAGCAGAGTATCAACTTCTGTGGGAAAACCTGACTTCTTTTATCTGTCCTGCATGGAGTGAACATGGAATGCTAAGTTTGCAAGGGAAGTCAAGAGTTACCCAATCTGTTTGTCAGGACCCTCTGGTAATGTTTCCAGGAAAAGCAAATTATTAATTAAAATGTTCAGAAAGTTTTGATTAAGAGCAGGGCATGCTTCTTTGCTACTGTGGCTGCATAAGGACTAGTCCATGCATACAGAAAAGTGCTATCAGGGAGAAGATCAGGTCAAAGAAAATGAAAGGAAGAGTGATGTGAAGCTGGTGGTGAAATAAAGGAGGGAAATGGAAACTCTAATGAGAAGTTGTCCATGACTGAAGTCAGAGAAGGAAGACAGCAATTTCAGAGAAATATGTTTCAATTTGTGACCCAGTACACTTCTCTTCCCCCTCTATGTCTTTTCAGTCCACTGCTGGCAGCCCTTTCACCATCACCACGTTCTCCAATTTACAGGCAACGTTCAGCAATGAGCTTTTGATTAGGAGGAGCACCAGTGCTACTTGCTTCCTTTGCACCTGCTCCACAGCTGAGGAAGAGCAACAGGACACAGCTTGTTCTGACAGTTCATTGCTTAGGAACCCATCAGCCCAAACCTCACTTTTATTTCTGGGATATTCTAAAAGTTTACAACCAGCAGGGTGATGTAGAAGTAATTCCAGAAGTAATTGCTGTGCAAGCCTACATAGTGCCTTGGGGTTGCTTACAGATCCATAATCATCTTTCAGAGTGACAAGACCAAATTCCTGGATTGCAGCTGCCCTTGCCTCCTCAATGCTTTGCTGGTCACAAATCAGAAGTAACATATCCTGTAGTTCTAAATGGTCTGAACTCTCTTCTGGTCACCTCTGTCTTTATTGCACCCAAGACCCAACCTCTACATTTGAAATGGTGGGGAAAAGATGTAAAGGAAAAAACATAAGGAAAAAACAGCCTCCATTCACACCCCTACATTCAAAAGCCCAAAGCACTTTGCAACTGCTAGTCGCTGTCACTGCTCTGGGAAAAGCGCCCATCTCCGATTCACTATCTGTATTTCTTGACAGCAGCTACTATAGTGGCGCAAGACAGAAACAAGGAAGCTGTGTTTCAGATCTGCCCATTGTAGAGACACAAAATTTGGACCTAGATCCAAATTTCTGCCTGCAAAATTATGGCTCCAAGCCTACCGGCTGGTGTAATTTTGGATGAAAACCCCTATATTTGTCCTCTTCTAGAAAGTATAAAAATTTCACTAGTTACATAGAGGCTTAACAAATGGTCTGAGCAGAGATTTCACAATGAATATGTGATGATTAAATGTAGGATCACAGAGATTAAAGATGGAAAGGAACTATTAGATCATTGCAGCCCTGTGGCAGTTGCAAAATTGTTCACTTTAGTGCCTCTCTTCCAGCACCTTGTCCAGGCTAGTTGAGTGGCTCAAGTAAAGGCTTTCCCAGGTTTTTTTCTGGAGGCTGTTCCACACTTTAGATCTTGCTGATATTTACTTGATTTCATCTTGTTCCATTCTATAGCCAAGAGCCATCTTTAACAGTCCTCTTTCCCACTGTGTCTTTGGGTTGCTGTTTTCCGCCCTTATGTCACTTCATAAATTCACATCTGTTTTTCTTCTCCATTTCCCGAGATCAAGATCAGCGGAGACTAAATAGCACACTTCCATGTATGCTATGCTCTCTCCAACCTTTGTTAAACCAATCTAGTCTTTCTTTGAGAGCTGACATTGAGTTTCTGCTGTTTGACTCATCATGTCATTTCCTACTCCAGAGGTGCCAGCATGACAGAGAGCAAGACCCAGCAATTAATGAAATATAAAGATACAAGAAAGGCTTTCTTGAGATAATTGTCTTTGACAGCTTAGCACAGCAGGAGATGGATGCAGAGTCGACCTGAGGCTGCATGATGACTTCAGGCCAGTTCCTTCTCTCACTTGGATCCCTGAGTTTTTTACTCTACATCCCAGGCTTACACGTAAAGCACCGCAGCTGGTGCCGATGAAAGGAAGTTTGATTTTGGTCGTAATGTACAAAGCAGCACACCACCATTAACTCCAACAGATCAAGGCCGGGAAAAATACTTTCCTCTCTTGAAGTCACATTAATGGAAGATTTTCTGCTGGATCAGGATCAAACACTACAAGGTAGACATTGTCTAATACAAAGAAGGATATGGCTGAACAAATGCCAGAGTGAATAGTCCTAATGACCCTCGCTTTAAGGAGCCCAGAGACAAGACAGAACAAGGCCAGGACTCCAGGAAACAGCCCAGCACAGAATGTGTACACACATGTGCATGTCCTCCAACAAGCTACACCCAGCCTCCCTCCGGCACACCAAACAGAGCCTCCTGCTGCCTGCGGGCAGGCGGCTTCACAGAGGTTTCAGGTTCCCACTCAGAGCAAATGACAGTGTAGCAGCTACACACACAGCTTTAACTGTGAAAGCCATCACACATGTGAGTGCCTGGTGTTGATCCCAGCACTTCTAAATTTTCTGAATTCCCTGCTTACTGAAGGGTGAAATTAGACTCACGCTCACAACTTCCAGCTTGTGGAAAGCAGCTCGGAGCAGGTAGCGGAGAGTATGGTGCACAGAGAATAAAAGATTACAGTTGTGGGTGCAGAGAAATATATTCCAGCAACACAGACTTTGTTGAAGTAAAGTTCAGACTGGGAATTTGCATATGGAAATTCTTTATGAAGGTACTCTCATTAACAACCTCAATTGCACTCTTAAGAGATTACAGCAGTTAGGGAGAGGTAAATGAGCTCTGTCAAAACAGGAACAGCTCTAAGTGATTCCCCCAAAGCAGGATCAGGGCATGCACTGTGGCAGACTTCCTCCATATTCTGGAACTGGCTAAACAAATTATGGAGGTGTTTCTCTTCTGCTTCAAAGCAGAAAGTCTGGCAGCAGTTCTTGTCCAACGATGTGGAGTCTGAAAGAATTTGAGTTGTTGTTGCAAAGCAAAAAAAAAAAAGTTCAGGCCTTAGTTCAAACATCACAAATCACCTCTGTTTCCCAGGTTGTTCCAAGGCACGGGAGATGCCCCTTAACACCTAAATTCAGAGAGAATTTAGGATGAGCAGAGCCAGGGGCAGGAGGGCTGATGCAGGGGTCACCTGCAGCAGAGGGCAGCGCAGAAGATCCATCCTCCCCAGAGCAGTCAGCTATGCATACTGTGTAGTTGCACTTCTGGGAGCCTTAGCAAGCCTGCAGCTCTTCTCCAGACTACCCTATGAGAGCTGTAAGGCAGCTGTTTCTTCTGCAATAAGTCTCTTCCAAACATGGGCAGATCTTTCCAGCAGAATTTTTACGTCTGAGGCAAGTCAGATCCCAGGACAAATGGACAGTCAGAGAAGACCACTTAGCCACACGTGGGGCTGGACACAGAGGTCCTTCATAATGTACAGGCTTGGAAATCACCAAACATGTTCCAATATTTGCCAAGCCTTGGAGGTGCAAGAAGATACATACAGATATACCTACAAAAAGTCCACACATAGAACTCTCTAGTTTTTCTAATCTCCCATTTCTCAAGGAAGGTTTTTCATGCCTTACAGACCTTTGCAGCACTGGCCTGAAGGAAGTACAATGGGTCTGGCAAGCATCAAGGGTTTATAGCACTGCAGTCAACTGACCTCAAAATTTTTTCAATCCTGCTCAATTTTCAACAGACAAGGAGGAGGAGGAAATAACTACATGGATGTCCCAGAATGGTATGTGGCCCAGCAGATCATCTCTGACAAGCCTCACCCAAAGGGTCTGCCCCTGTGCCAGGTTACTGATATCACTGGAGGTGTACATGCCTTCCTCTGCTCAGTCTCACATGCTTTGCTGAAGTTGACCACACTTCTTATGAAAGAGTGAAGTTAGGATAAGAGAAGTCATAGAGCCTGTTTTTCCATCTAAGGACTGTGAGCTGTAGGAAAGGGGCACTGTAGATGGATGTGCATGATGAAGCTGCATGGTTGTTGTAGAAAGGAACAACCGAGTTTCTGAAGTGACAGGCTGAGAGGGAACAAACCTGGTGGTGCCTGTACAAGACTCAGAATAAATACCACTGCAGAGCCTAGGAAAGATTTTTTGCATGAAGGGTACACTGTATTTATCATGGAGAAAGAAGACTGTTCCAGGGTCTGTGGCTGTACACTGTGAGGACTGGACTAAAGCCCTGTGGGCTCCCACACCTGCCAGGAGCTTAGTTGAGATTCTTGCTTTATCAACTCCTGCTTTTTAAAATTTCACCAGCGCTTATGTGTGGTGTTTTATTCTCTCAGGCAGCAAAGAAGCAGTCTCCACTTAAAAAAACAAACAAACAAAAACAAAAAAACCAAAAACAAAAACAACACCAAAACAACAATACTAGAAAACCCACAACCCCACCCCAAAAACCCAAACCCAGCAGTCTGCTGAATTTTTTTTTTCCCCTGGAATGGATGAATGCAAAGTATCACCCAATGACACTCCCTACCACTGAATCCATTAGCACCCTTTGTGTTTCCATGGACATATTTTCCTTATAAAATCCAGTTCTGTCTTCTCTACTGCTATGTAAGGGCTCAAACAAATGTCAGAAAACTGACTGACAGACTGTACAGGCAAGGCAGAGAACCTGACTGTGTTCAGGGCTGTCAAGTGCACCAAGTAAACAAAAGAATAGATCTGTGTAATTTTTTCTCACAAATCTCTTTCAACTACAAATTCTTATTTTAGACATTACTTGCAAAGGAAAGCACAACACAATGTCAGTGTGTTTTAAATGTAAAAAGTCTCATTAGTTTTGACAAATTTGTTTCTCTGATGAATTTTATTATCACCGTCACAACCCTAATGCCTGAACAACATTGTGTCCTTAGTAACTGTTTATAAGTTTTTGTTTCCTAAACTACCACAACCATTTAAGAACCATCATGTGCTATTGCAATGCTCTGATCTTGTCCTTAAAGCCTACGTCTGGCTCTTCCCTCAAGTTACCTCAGTCAAAGTCACAGCAGCCTCTCTATCTCATGCACAACCAGGTCAAAACACTAGGATCTTCCAGAGTCTTTGCTCAATTTGCACCTCCTGGCTGGATGAGTCATTCCAAATACATCTATCTGGCTAAAGTACAGATACAAATATCTGGGTAACATACCTTCAGGTTTTACAGAAAACACTACCACTACGGATGGAGCTTTCAGCTCCCTGCTGCAATTCAGGCTGCCTGCAAGGCTGGCAGAGCCACCCTCCTAAGCAGGGATTTACTCTCCCGCCCTGCCAGGGATTCTCAATCCAAGGGAGCAAGAGGAAGAGTTGCATATGCAGGTTGGATTTTAAATCCTTCTTTCTGACAGCATGATGCAGCTGTGTGCTGCAAGCACATCTGACAGATATTGGACCCAGGGGAGGATCAGCTCTGAGAAACCTTCCTGGGAAATTTTTGCTCCTTTTACTCCATTCTGTGCATTTCTTCTAACTCCCAGGATGGGCAATTTTCCTTAGCAAAAAAACAGTCGCGGGGGGGGAGAAGGGAGGAGAAAAACGTGCTGCATAGAGTGGGGGCAGCTGGGCAGGCATGGTGCATGTAAGTTTATTTCATAATGAGCCAGGGAAGGAACCACGGGTTTTGCAAATGCCACAGCCCATAGTACGCTCCATCCAGCCTCTGCCGTGGGGCAGGAACGGACACGTGGTACAGGTTTGCTGTGAGCAAGACAGGAGGAGAGGGCACAACACCTGGGAGCGCCCACGGGGGGCACCTGGACAGGTAAAGGAGCTTTCTACGGGGTTTGTAACCTCTTGTGTAACTAAATCCATACAAATCGCCAATGCTCCCCCGGCACAGCTTTGCAGTTGGCCAACAATGAAAAGAGACCAAAACACGAAGTACCTGCATCCCCAGCCTTCTCCTTGGTAACCCACCACCTCTGGGCTGGGAGGGGCAGAAAGCAGCTGCTGGGCTGCCAGGGTCGCGGCCGCCTCAGTCCATCAGCTCCTGTATGCCAGGGAGAGCTCGCCTGGCATCCCCCTCAGAACCTTCCTCCCCCACCCGCCAGGGAGAACGGCTCTCCTCGGCCACGCATTCCAAACAGCCACACGCACAGTCTCTGGCACTTGCAGTACGGCTATGCCCAAACCACTGAGGGGTTCTACATTTGCAGTCAGAGTATTCAAATTATTTTAATTTTAAAGGTTGAGCTCCTTTTCAGTTTGTGTTTTTCCATTTCTACCCGGAATTGAGATTTATGTTGCATGTAACCGAACTGTGAAGGTATGCGAAGGCTCCAAATGCACAATGCAATACTGTAATATAGCTCTTTGTTATGCTAATTATTTCTTCCCAGCTGCTCCTGCAGTGAGAGCCAGCCCGACCTATCTAAGGGGAACAAAACCTCCAGGCAAGCTTTCAGTTGCAAGGTCCCCTTACCTCTGTGCTCGAGGAGCTGCAGCTATTCTGGCACCAGTAAACCAAGCCGAGAGGTAAAACAAAACAAATTAATATTGCAGTTCTGCTGTTGCTGGGAACATGAGCTAGGAAATAAAAAGTGATACCCTCTTGACAGTCAGGTTGCTATGATTTACATTTTTCTCTCAGGTACCATCCCCCTCATCTTCTCAGCACTTCTGTGCAAAGGGGAAAAATGAGGCGGTGTGGGAAAACCTCCAGTCAAAGCTCAGAGGCTCTGCCGAGGTTCTGATTTTGGCACACACCAGAGTATGGCTGTGTGATAATGGAGGATTTTTAGTGCATGGGTGTCAGAGTCATGACAGCCAGAAAATTCTGAGGTTGCATTATATTAATTAAAATTAAGTTCCCAAATAATAGTAATTTTTTTTTAAAAAGAGGTTTCCTATATTCACAAGTAAAGAATAAAATTATCCAGCCTGGTTGCCTTTCCATTATTTATGATGATATTCAGTTAAAAGACAGTTTGTCATGTCCCTGTGTTTCTAGAGCCTAGAAATATATCTTGCTGATAGCATATGGAAATATTCAAAGGGGAAAAAGGAGCTTTGGCAGTTGGAAGGGTGCTACTGGGGTCCACCAGCAGCTTGAGAGGCTCAGGGGATCACTGGGAGTGGAGGGCAAGCTTGTTAGCTGAATGCCTTATTTATAATGGTCACCAGTGAAATAGCTCAAAAGCTGACATTACACTGTCATCTTTAAGCCTCAGTATTAGCAAACAGGCACTTCCAATGGGTGGATAAACGCATACAATGAAAATCCTTGTCTCAGCCTGCATGCAGAGTAAGGAAAGTGATCTGACAGTAGCTAATGCCCTACTTGTATTTTAAGATTTTCTTCATGCCTGCGATGCCTATACAGGTTATTTTAAAGTTTCAGTATTGGAGCAATCTTTCAATGGGGATACAGGATTGCATTAACTCTATGTGCCTTACTTCTTACAGCAAAGGCAAAATGAGATTTGTCATCATGCCAGGTAGTCTGCTAGTAAACCAGAAACCAATCTGTTACACAGAGGAAGGGGTCGAAGAAGAAATAATACATATTCAGCTTCCACAGGTAAAACGTGGGGATAAAACATCTGCTCAAGATTTAACAATTAGTCAAATTTTATTTTCAGGGTTATGCTAATTACAATATTAACAGAAATTGGGAATTTTTTGCAAGTGGCTTTAGCCATATTTGTTGAGACTCACAGAAGATAAGTTTGAAGAAAACAATGTTCAAGATAAATTATACTTAAAATGTAGCAACATTTAGATTTATGTTCATAGTCTGATTGTTTGTAAGAAAGATAAGAACAACTGCATTTTCAGCCAAACCCATACTGCTGTACTCAAAGAAATAAATGGCCACATGGCAGCCATATCACTAAGAGGATGATGAGTCTGCTTAGTGAGACCTACTCATAGACCAAAGTACAGAAAATTTCACCCTGAAAAAGCAATGAGTGGAGTGGGAAAAATAATTATAAGGGCTTTTAGCATTTTGAAGGAATAGAGCACAGATTTTACACATACACCAGGAGACACAAAGCATTTTGGAGTTTGAGAATAAAACTGGATTTGGAAACAATCTGCTGCACGACTTCAACTCCCACTGGCAGAGGTTTTTCCTAACTGAAAGAGGTAAACACAGAGTAGCCAGTCCTATAAAATGTAGGGTGGAAGAGAGGGATTGTCCTTCAAAACTTACTCTGATTAAGAAAACAAGGAAAGGGGAAAAGACAAAACCAACAGTAACCAAAGGTGTGAGTGGTCAGCTTGTAGGATTAGGCACAATTTGTCCAAAAATGAATGGCACAGCATCATCTCACGCCAGCTAAGGGTCTCATTACCCAGCTGCAAAAAATAATCTCTGAAATACCAGCCAGCAAACCGCTACAGACCATTGACACCAGTCATACTTCAGAAGGGAAAATACTGTATTAGAAACATAAAGCAGTGAAGGGATGGTAGAAGGATGTTGTGGGGTCCCTCTGAGCTTGCTGAGTGCAACTGTGACAGCTACAGGCCAGTACCCCGAAGACCACTGGCTACTGACAGTCCATCATCCTCCTCCTCTGCAAGGACTTGAGCCTCTAGCTGTTCCAGGAGGCAGGCACAGACCACCATACAGAAGGATGAGCCTAGTGGGATATTCCACAGGGAAAGCACCACTGCAGGAGGTGGCTATAAAGGGACTGACCTTGAGCAGACAGACCATTTATTGTCCTGCTGCAATCCCAGTATGACAGAATAAATACCCTCCACAGTGAACTGGAGAACAATGCGGGACTAATTGAGAAGCATTACTAGCCATAGAAGATGAGTTTCTTTTCAAATTCAGTATCTCTCTGCTTTGGGTTTTGTTGGTATTTGGGGTTTTCTGCTCATACATTCTTCTGAATGTACACAGACCAGCCATCTGTGGCCCCTCCTCACACTCCTGCATTCCTCAGCAAGGGGAACTTGAGCAACAGAAGAAATTAAAACATTTACCTACCTGGCCTTCCAGCTGGAGCTGGTGAAAAAGCTTTGCATATCCTGCACCACTTCTGCAAAGCAAGGAACAGAAACTCCACTTCCCCCAAGGTGTGCTCCCTTCCTGGCAGTGATTTAAAGACTAAAGAGAGCAACAATAGGCCAGCTACAGCCCCGAAGGCAATTGCTTTCACATGGTACTGCCCTGGAGTTTTATCTAACTTTCCACACTTGATCCAAGGCCCCTTGGAAACCCTCTGACCCGACATAGTAAATTTGGTCTGGTCTTAGAGCCACAGCTGCTTTGCTTCACACTGTTTAAAGCCCAGAGAGTGAAGGTCTCCCCCTAACACCCCTCAGCCCCAGGGCTGGTTCGTGTTCAGCCCCCAGAGTGGACCAACTGGCTGGGTTCTCCTCGTCTCAGCAGCCTTAAGCTGAGCAGGATTAGCTGCTGCAAAGGCACTCGGCACCCAGCCACGGCTGTGTTTACATTAGAGAAAATGGACCTCACAGAGACAGTTTGCAAACACCACAAGACGAACTTTTGTAAACTCCCTTGGTTTAGTCATCTTTCCCCATCTGTCAGAGAAGTTTAAGTGAGATTGAAAAAACACAGGAAATTACTGTGTATTCCAAGTAGTCGTGACTGAGCGGCTTGGCTGTTATATGGGATGCCTTGTGGAAGATTCGCATCTCCTAACATTTCCAACAGGATCCTTTGAAATGCTTCCCTGGCTACAATATTTTAGCAGACTCTGCACACCCTGCCAGGAAAAGCCTCTGGGGTGCTTCATGCAGCTGTGGAAAAGCTCATAGCAGTACTGAGAAGCCCAAATGGTGACCTCCAGAAGGCGAGGGCAGCCCCTGTCTTAGAGGTTGCAAGGCAAGGGATGGACAAGGTAAAAGGTCAGGTCCCTTTGGGAGGCTTCCATGTGAGAGTTACATTCACTGACTACAACACCAGATGAAATCCTTTACCACACAGCAGTTTAAACCTTTCCCACATTTGACTGACTGGTTTGGTTTGGTTTCTACTTTTTGTGATAAAACTTAAGAAACTTCTTTTGTCAAGGTTCCTGGCATGAGTTAGCAGCCATTGCACTTGCTACACCTCTTGCTACACCTTTAGCTCAAGAAGGCAATGAAAGGACACAAGTCAAATACAGGGTAGAAATCACCTTCACCTCTTTGCTTCAGCCATAACTCTCTAATCACCACATCACTCCTTAGTGGCAATCTGAGCTACAGGCAGCTGGAAAAGCCATTTAGGTGTGGGGGGTCAGAACTGGCACAAGGTTCCAGAGGGACCACAGAGCAGCCATGTGATTACTTTGTCTAAATACAGCTTTGGCTCTTGCTGTGGCTCTGAACCAGCTCCCTGCTTCCCCTGCACAAATCCAAAGCGTGGTGGCACACATCCTAGCACCCTGGCAGTGTCACGGTCATCAGGATGGTAGGACACAAAAGGACAGATGGTAGATGAGGGGTGTAAAAGGAGGGTGGAGGGCATGCAGGAAGACGACATGTGAAAAAAGTCTCTGCCACAACTTTGCTCAGGGGCGTAACACCTTCAGGACTGAAAGAAGCACTTCATTTCTGTGGCTCAGGCTGTGTCTGTTTTCCCTGCAGAACCAGCTGCTCTGCTGGCACTGCACATCACTGCCAGCTGAGGCTGTCTGAGTGCTGAAGATGCTTTAAGTACCCACGCTAAGCTGTTTCAACCGATTAGCTAATACAGTAAAAACAGTAAAATTTTACCAAAAGTAGTGAGTATATATGAAGCACAATGATATTATGCCATGTGCTTTGAAAAAGAAACATTATTTTTTAAACTCAAATGAACTGTGCATTTCCAAGGGAAATGTATTACCTGGATCCTGAAGATAAAATGACACTTCTGTTCTTAGCGACAGCAAAATTGATGTGACAACAGAAACATCTTCTTCCGTTGCTGTTTGGCATGTGCTGAAAGGCACAGTACTTGATAGTCTTACACTCTAGGAGCAAAGTGTATTACAATAGAGAGAAAAAACAATCTTCCTAGAGAGAAGTGCTTCTGTCCAGTTCTTCCTGGCAGGTAGACCAGGATCAAGTTCAGGAGCATTCATTTAGCAGTTACGTGGGGGACATATGGAGGAAAGGCATTCATATAATCATGTAAAAGAATTATTCCTTGAAAATTTTTGATACTAGGAAAATGTCCTTAGCACTGGAGAAAAGGCCTATCAAGCTTACAGTCTTCACATGCCATAAATCAAATTGAATTTAAACCAGGAAGTCTATTCCATCTAGCCCAGGCTGGAAATCCTGTTAAGGTCTATTGCATTTCTGGGAATGGGACAAGGGCGTTTCAGCCTCCCTTTTCTAACGTGCAATACCTCTGTCTCTTGTGAGGCCAGCAGGATAACTCAATGGACTCCTGAGTCCAATACATCTACTTCCAGTATTTGCTATTGTTTTGTGAGGCAAGGTCCAAAGAAAGGCCACTTGTCCATAGGCCAGCCTTTGTTAGATGGCATTTCTTCCCTTACAGACCCTGGTGACAATAAGACTGTTCAGAGCTGTAATGGGTTAATTTCCAGATGTCTCTGGAACTAAAGAAACCATTAGAGAGGCCAGAGTAGACAAAGATCTGCTGATCCATCACTTCAGCTTGTGCAAATTCAACTGAGAAGCCTCTGCAATAGGTTATGTGTGCAGGCTTGTTCTGGAAGACCAAGGAGCCCTTTAGGGTCAAAAAGCTTTCAGCCCCCCCAAAAGTGTTAGCTGATTTGTGGTTTGGGCAGCATTTGGCCAGGTGTTTTCCTTGGCTGTACGTGCAAGACTACAGAGAATCTGTTGCTTCTCAGTGCACCTTCAGACTGTCCTAAATGCTCCTGAAGGCCTGGCAAGGCTGAGCTCCCTCACAGACCCAGCCTGAAGTGCACAGTCAGCTGCTGTGTAATCTCTTGAGCAGGGAGCAGCTTGATTAAATGGCCTTTTCTTCGGTGAGGGAGGGGAACATGGGGGAAAGGACCCAGTAGCCACTGGAGATGTAAAATTAAAATGAATTTTGGTCATTTTAATAAATATATATCAAGGAAATTTCACTTTACTACAACAACACATTAGTATACAAGCATCTAATATTTAAGCTTAAAACATCAAGCATTTATCAAATATTGGAAAAGAGCAGACGTTACTAGACTATCTGGATATAACACAAGAAAAATCAGGTTTTTTAAAAAATTGGTCCTTGTGGACAAATGTCTAAATGATGATCCTACTCATACACTGTATGAATGAGATCTATATTTAATATTATTATTATTATTAATAAAAAAGCATCTGTCTTGGAGAAATCAGGTGGGACTTTTTTTTTATTTGTCATTTTTCACAATGATAACCCTTACAAACTTACCAGTTTAAACTCACCTGACTTTGTAAAGGTTGTCATTGATTAATATCCTGCTGTATTTATGGTCACCTTGGCTGGGGGGAGAGACCTGTGACCACTGGGCTTTCTGAGAAAGACCATACAGTTTGCAAATGTATTTTGCTACCCAAAATAACCATGGCCTAGGACACCTCCAGCTGAACCCATGAAACCCAAAGCAGGAGGTCTCAGACCCTGAGAGCTGTCTGACTCCAGTGCCAAGCCTGGGGCTGTGTCCCGTGGGGACACTCATGCCCTGCACTGAGCTGGCTGCTCCCCCAGCACAGAGGTGATTTTCACCCTTTGGGCAAGAAGCAAGCAGAGATGTCACTTGAGTGCAAGATGCTGTGGGAAGAGGCAGCTATTTATGAGTCAGCTGGGGCCTGGATGTGGCTATTTTGCTGAGCACATCCTGCCAGTTGTTATGGGGACTGTGGGAACAAATTAATTTGGTGGATCTAAGACTCACTCTTGGTCCAACCCCAACTAATGTCTTCTGGGCATTTTACACAGCACACTTTTGCAATCAATCTACCTAGGGATGACTAAATGTTGCCCTCACTGAAATCTCCAAAATGTTATTTTTCAAAATTAAACCCCTTACATTCATTTAGATAAAACTGTGTTTATCGCCACATTATTAATTAACATTGTGCTTTTTGCCTTCTTGTCTTTTTTTTAAATCAACGGCAAAAGTAATAGAAAACTCCTGCATGCTTTTTCAATCTAAAAGAGAGAAATTATGTGAAACAGAATAAAGTATAAAACATGCCACTGGGTCATGAACTTCATTATACAAAGAAGAAAAAAAAGAGCCCCAGCAACAGACAGTTGCCATAGAAACACTCAAGCATCGAATGCTTGTTTACAAGAGACATCTCTCTATTGTTTCTTAAATCCCTTCCTAAGGATGGCAAATCAAAAAGCAATTGAGCATCAAAAAGGAAGAACAGAGATGTTTGAATAAGAAGTTGAACTCAGTACTTCAAAGGTTAAAGGTTTCTAATAATATTGATCCACCCTGTGGGTTTCTTTTTTTAATCTCTGCTTAGGTTAAATCCCTGCTGTATCAGATTCATACTTAATTTTCACACTGGCAAAAATTAAGACAAAAAGTAAGGCACCAAAAAAAAACCTGTCCTGTGTAACAACAAACCTCATTAGTTATTACAGCCGAGGTGAAAACATGCAAGTACTTGAGCTGCATGTTTGATTCTGATTAAGATTCCATAAACAGGTTATTTCTTTATGCTATGTCCTATTTTGTCAGTTGAACAAGACGCTGAATACAGGAATTCAAGAGTATCACTACAAAACGTAAGGATGGTTTATTCCCAATCCATGGAGACAGTCCTTTGTCAGAACGAATACTGAGTTACAAGGAGCATATCATCCTTGCTGGTAGCATCAATTTGTTTACCAGACTTCTAATTCCTTGGTAAACATAATGGAGGTTCTTCTTAATTAATGGCAGACTTCTTGGGGGTGGGGATATGTAAAATGATATGTTTTCCCCATCTGGCTGATTGGCATTTTCAGCAACGAAAGCTCCACCATAGCTGCATAGACTACAGTGCTCAGCAGTAATGCAACTGTGTTCTTTCTGAAGTCTCCACTTTTATAAACAGCCGCTGATGCGCGTGGCAGAGACACTTTACGCGATCTGCTCTCCACTCTACGCGTCATGTTTGTGGCATGATTGTACCATTCGTAGAAAACTATAAAAAATCCGTTCAAAATAAAAATTTGATAGAGAAGGAACATGCTGTGCATGCTTCAATAGAGCAGGAAAGATGCCTCATATTTTACTTCCTTTGTTGCAGCAGATTTTATTACTCGGTAAAGATTCCTTTTTCCTTAAGGATTTTTTCCAAGATTCACTTACGTTGCTCTTGTCATTACATCCAGTTTCAAAATAGTCATAAAATTTGCCTTTACATTCAAGAGCATGGGTGCCTCTTACAGGTTCACAGTTTAGGGCGATGCTCTCTCTCTCAGGTTCGTTAACTCCCTTCTCCTCATTAAATTTTGCCTTTTCCTGGTTACTGTGAGACCTGCCATTAGTGATGAATATTTCATTAGCAGGTATCTGGTCATCGCTTCTGTAAGAAGGTGCACTGCCAACTTCATAATCCACTTGCTGAGAACAGCTTGGCAAAGAAATGGGAGGGGAGGAGGAGGAGGAGGAAGAAGAATTACTTTCTGTACTAGCATTAACAGAGTAGGGTAGATTTAAATAGTGACTGCCACATTCTTGATAGAAGCAGCACATGTGGAGCTTCTCGTACTCCTCCTTTGCCATCCGAAGGCGTTTTCTGTATGGACAGTCCTGAGGCACAAACCACTCTTGTGGGGAGGTGCCACTGAAGGAGCAGGTGGAGAAGCACCAGTTGTTCTGCATGATGATCTCTCCGTGGATTCTCTTCATGAGATTGTTGATGAGGACGGATCTCCGCAGGTAGACTTCGGGATCATCAATGAATTTCAGCTTTTCCAAAGACATGTAGAGAATATGGGCCCGCTCCTCAAACACAGAGATTGTCTGAAAATGCAAAAAATACAAGATATGGAACTGAAGGCAACCAGTTTTGTTCCAGACAAGGAGAAAGGAAATGAAGCAAACTATTGCCTCTGTGTCACTACCTTTCTGTTCTCTTTCTGAAACATCTAAAACTGGCTATTTTTCATTTTGCACATCCATGTAGCTGGGGACCTGCTTTTTCTTGGCCACAGCATTCCCCCGTGTTTAGGGGGTAAGCAGCTTGTTTAGGAGGTAAGTAGCTGAGCATTGCACCACATAGGCAATTGCAGGGCATAAATCCAAGGTGGGAGAGTGAAATCCAGATGCACACATCTGGCTCTTTAATTACATTTGGGATTAGAACATAAAACTGTTGTGCAGTTTTGCTCCAGTGATGGCTAGGGGGGCCTTTTGTTGCAAATGGACCCAATTCGATCATCCCCCGTGGGGCTTCTACAAAGCTCTGAGGCCAAGCAAGGGTCCCTCCTGCAGCGCCAAGGTTTACAAGAGCAGCCAGCAGCCATCGCCTCACACAGCAAGTGCTGGAGCATTTCATCTGCTGCCAGTGGAAGAGGCCCTCCAGTGAGGAGGTCTCCGTTTACCAGGCTCTTACACTGCTCTTGTGCACAGAAGTGCATGCAGGGAGAGAGGCAGGGAGAAACCCATCTCAAAGCATCCCAGCATCTGGAGAGCAGCTGTTGGCCTGCGTACGACGCCCTGTGCTCTACAGGACCGGTGGGAACGCAGATAGGAAGGGATAAGGTCAGGAAACGAAGAGAGGATAGGGATTTGCAGAAATCTTGGCTCTACGCCCACAGATTTGTTCTCCTTTCCATGGTCCTTCCAGGACTCCCTTTCTCAGCACTGGCAGCATGAGCAGGTTACTGCCCCTGGGAGGCCCTGGATTCTGCACTGTAATCGCTACCCTGGGAATCAAAATAAGAGAGGGGGCAACACATGCTACTACTGTAAGCACTATTAACTAATTTTCATTTTTAGTAAGAATTTGGTTTGCGTAGGAGAGCAGCACAGCACAAAGAGAGACTGCTCTAAATCCCCCCATCTGTGGCTTGATCATTCTTCCCTTTCCCACATGGTTACAGCATTTTTGCAGAGTGGAAGTCGTAGCTATGAGGACTGAAAGAGCTTAAAGCACAGCTGCTTTTCACATCTATTCAGCTCTCCTCAGCCCTCTAGCTCCTTCCACAGCCTGGTCATGTCTGCGAGGCTCAGAAGCAGCACAGTGCCTCATAAAAACAAAAATTGGCCATAATTTCATACAAGTTCGCAGCTGAAGCTCTTTGTTAGAGAGAGAGTAATTTTCTATAATAAATGACTCATTTTAAATTATATTAAGCCTATAGGTTCCTTTGTGTCCTTTGTACCTGCTGCAGCAACAGTCAGTGAAGCCATAAAAGCCTGGAGCAAACCAGTAAGCCTTGAACTGGGATTCTCATGGAGATATGTACTGGAGGGACACCAGTAGGAACAAGTTGTTAAAGGCTTTCATCTACATGTTTGCCAGCAGCCCTCTGGAGAGAGGCTCCAGGCCCTAGCATCATACCCTGTATGAGATGAGTAATCTCAGAACATAACTCTTTACTGGGTGGCAGAGGTAAAAACATTCAAGGAAAGCTGGTGGTCATCCTCCCTCCACTGAGCCAGAGCTCAGTGCTGCAAAGTAGAAAATACATTTGGACTCAACAGAAGAAATTTGGGACCTGTGAAAGATTTCTGACAAGTTACACCTCTGCAAAAAAAAACCAGCACAAAACAGCGGCTTCATCTTGCTTACCAATACCTCTAAAACTTTTTATTGCTGTTAGAAAAGACTAAATAACTATTCCTCCTGCCCCTCTTTGTAAAGAAATTAGTCACTGATACAAAAATCCAACAATCTTGTAAAAAAAAAAAATAAAACAAAACCTGGCTGAAAATTGGGAGAGTGATGTGACATGTGTGAGACACTCACTAGCCAGAGCACATTTTTCAACACCCTTGGTGCAGTTTATTCACTGCTCTGGCAGCAGACCGGACATCTGAAATTAACAGCGGGACAATTTTTCACCTTCCTGGTCCAGGTACTTATTTCCAGACAACTCTATTTGTAGCTGAAAATTCTTGCAGCTAATCTAAGGTCCTTGGGAACTGAGCTCAGCATTAATGCTTGCTTCTCCTCCATAGAAATCCCTCCCCCATTACCAAGAGAACATGGGTAGCACTGGACCTCCATGGACCAGGTAGGATTCAGCAAGGATGGTGTCTCAAGGCATGAGCTATCCTAAAGCACTTCACTGCAGGATTCAGTTCCATACAGAACTGAGCCCTTAATGAAGAGGAGCAAAAAATCTCACAAAAAAAGTCAGATTTCAATTTATGTATTCACTGGCCTGGGAAATGTTTGCTCTAATCTCTCCCCAACAACCTCCATTTAAAAAAAATTCTTTCATTTACTAATCTGTTCTTTGGGAGTTATTAGCTTTTTAATAAACACGATTAAATACTGAGGGAACTTGTACTCGCTTTCCAAGTCATTCTGTTTTTTAGAGGATCTGCAGCCAGTGTGGGGTATATGGAACCTCTTACTATTTTCCCCTCTGGAAAAAAAAGTTTTATATGAGTGGGAAATCTTTTGCTTATGTTCTTCCTTTCTGTTGTTCAAATGCTGTTAAGGAGCTGTTTCTGTAAGCATGACATGAACTAGCTAAGAACAAAATAATCTGAAAAAAAGAAAAAGTTATTCTCAGCATTTCCACTCGCAGTTGTTATAAATGCAGAAACGCCTTTGCTTCTTTTGCAATTGATGACAATACAACAATAAATGTGAAGAAGTGACAACTGTTTCTGAGCAAACAGCTGGATCATTCTCCTAATTTCAGCAGAGTATTTCAGCCTTCTGGAAATGGGTCAATTGAGTGTTACTAAGCATCTGAAAGTCAGAGTAAAAATAATGACTATTAGAAAACATACTTTATGTGTACAGCTGCTGAGTGGCGGATGAAAATCCTCTTCTTCCACATATTTCCTTTTAAAGTATGTGATCTTGGATGTTGTTACAGGATTTGAAATTCCCCTGTAATGTGATCCTGTGGGTAATAAATCAGATATGACAAATGACATGCGGTTTGCCGGAGGTTCTCCAAACAAAATACTTTTCATTTCCCTTCGCTTTACAAGAGAACGCCGCCGCATATTTTCACATCTATTCGCGGCGATCCGAAATAAACCCTCTCCTGCCTAGCGCACGACCCGGGGGCCGGTGCGAGCGGCGGCGCGGGGAGCCGGGGCCGCCGCAGGGCGCTCGGCCGCCGGACACCTTCGCCCCT